>CAUDNR010002868.1:4044-42192 GCA_958430865.1 Entrophospora sp. SA101 | reverse complement strand
TTAGCATATCATACTAGTAGAATATTAAATGAAGAATTTGCAAGCTGAATTTAAGTAATAATAGCTTATTAAATCATGAAATATAATTTTAACAAAGTAAATTAAATAGTTGGCTAATTAATTAATTACAATGATAATAGTAATAATAATAATAATAATAATAATAAGGTTAAAATTGAAGAATTGGTGAATAATTATTTTTCATTATTTTCATATTTGTTAATAATTTGTTTTGTTTTATTTCAAAAATAAATTCTCTCCAATTCAGAATCACATGTTTTTATTAATATAAAACATAATTTTCCTGATGTCAAAAGTCAAATATATTAACATAGAAAAATCCCCATCAAAAATCCGTGAATGAATTCATCATTATTATCATTTATTATTGTTATTATTAATATGAATAAAATCCGTTAAGACAAAATACATTGATATTTAATTAATGTTAATAAAAAAAAAGGGAAATCTGTTGATGACAAAAATCCACTGTGGCAAAGTTTAATTTGAAATTTAATTTGTTTTGAAAAGGGCAGTCTCACATGTGCACTCCAGAGTGGATGTGAAAGTCTTTTGTTAAAGGCAGAAGATGTTATTATTGGAAGCATTACATATGAACCAATTGACTATGTAATTACCTTTTAAGAACATACTTGTGTTCTTGTAATAGCATTAAAAAAACAAGACATTCAACAAGAAATATCACTCAGATTCATAGTGATATATATAAAATTTTAACACTTTATCATCTCTTTTAAACTCTTTATCTTGCCCTTAGAGAAATTAAAACATATTACCAAATGAAATCAGGCATCATATGTATCAACAGGAAAACAGCTGGTGTTTTTTGCATTTTGGTGGTAATAGTAATTGTGGTTAAGCTGTCAAAAAAATTGTGTTGGAGTTTTATTTTGAATTATATAATTAGGATTATTGACTCTCAAATTGCCTATTGTTTAGTATAAATCTGCAAATACTGCTAGAAGATATAATATAATTTCTAAATTTGAAGAAAATTGATTTCATTTACCATAATAAAAAACTATTTGAGTTTATACTTGTCTTTATTTCATTCTTAAATTAAACAGTTATTTTCTTTTTGAGTATTATATTTAGATATGTTTTGACACCTGCAATTATTTTCCAACTTAGCATGGTATATTATAACTCTTCACATCTCTAACATTTTTAATAAAATTTTTCATTAATTCATTCAATAAGATTTTAAATATTCATTTAAAAAGAAAATCACCTATTAAAGAAATAACACGTTATACCTAAAGATGAATGTACTTCAAGGTGTTAAGAGTCAATTGTGTTTTCATTTATACCTATCATTAATAAATGGCTTATTACGGGGTAAAATGTCAGACTTTAACAGAAGATAGTGAGCCAAGACTTATATACTTTAATAAAGAAATACCTCAAGATCGTTTTTGACTTAATAAACAATGTGATCTAACGGAAATTTTAACGTGTCGATTGCTATACACATTAATATTAATATTAACAACATTTTGAGGGGACATGTTCCCTACTGATCACATTACATTGGTGATGACTAAATTTTGATCTTTGTAATACAAATGTTTACCTTTCCATATAATGTTAGATCCACCATAATAAAATTTGAAGTCAGTGCTCTCGATATTGTCAATTTTTATCAGCTTTGGTGCAAAACCCTAATTGAAGCAGAAGTTATGTATACCTGCATTGTATGAAGTGATTTCGTTCATCAAAAAAAAATAAGCTTCTTATTTTCACTGTCAGATGTTGATTTATAATTTTTTTAGTAAAGGATAGCGTGCTTATTTCTCTTTCCACTTGAATACTCTCTCCTGATTTCACAATTTTTTCATAATATTTATCCAGGACTCATCATGACCCAAAATTAGTTAATGGTAATGCTTTGTCCCCTGACTGAACCAGAAATTCCAAATCAGGCCCATGGAAAAGTTGGCATGCAAGCGTGCTAAAAGGTATATGAATTTTGGTGTCGAAATACTTGAAATTGCTAGAATGTAAGGATCAGCTGGGGAAAACTCATTCTTGGGTTAAGAAAGTAATTTCACCATTGTATTCTTTCTCCATATACCATCAATTTCTTGATTGTTGCTATCGAATTTATAAGATGGTTGACAAACCTTTTAGCCCGTTCTCAGAATGCATATATTCTCTTATTCTCCCTCACAAAAGCACCACTCATTGTAAAATAGCAGATTACAGATCATATTTTTATCTTCATTTTTTATAAAAATCTCCGTGATACAAGGTGATCGGCGATTTAAAAAAGCTGGATCCATTATTATTATCCTACTATTTAACCAATTTGCTGTAAGGCAAAAGTTGATACACATTTCTATCAATATCTTTTGCAAGTTGAAGCATAATTGGATTCTAATACATCAGACTTGCATTTCACAAAAAAGTTCCCAAATGGGTAAATAAATAAACGAAATGGAATGAGTGAAAATAATTTTTTGTATATTTATATGCAATTATTTCATTATCTTTCTCTTTACTAATTTCTCTTAATGACTCCTCCACTTGATCACCTGCGCCTTCTGTAATAGGTGTATCTAAGTTGCTAAACATGCTAATATTGTCGTTGTTAACATCATCATCATTTGTCATTATTATTGATGTATCATCATCGTTATTTCTTTTTGATGATGAAATTGATGGCGATGAGGAGGAAGTTGCTTTGGTTGTTGATGAAGGCAATAAATGAACTCTTTGTAATGCTTCATAAATTTCGTAATCTCTGTATTGTGAAAATGCATCTAAATTTGATCTTATCGTTCCTGAATAATTAAATAAAAAAGATAAATAAATAATAATTAGGTATTAAAATCATTAGTAATAATGATAATATGGATAATGAATTCCAAAAAAAAAAATTTAATTCAAACCTGTAAATAATATTGGATCTTGTGGAATAATTGTGATTCTGGATCTAAGGTCTTCGACACCAATAGTTCCAATGTCAATATTATCGATAAAAATATTTCCATCTGATGGTTCAATAAATCTAAATAAAGTTAATGATATTGTAGATTTGCCTGATCCAGTTCTAAATCAAGTATTTATTTATAAAAAAAAGATTAATTAACGTTTTATTCTCGATCAAATGATTAATTATAACATTAACCAACACATTCGCAAATTCACAAACAAACAAAACAATAAATACCTTCCAACTAATCCAATTTTCTCCTGGCCATGAATATTAAAACTAATATGATGTAAAACAGGTTCCAAATCAGGTGCATACTTGACCTCCACATTCTCAAATTGAATGTTACCACTATGTGGCCAAGCAGCTGGTGGTCGTGGATTAACAATTTCCGGTGCTTCTTGTGGAATATGAAGAAATTCATCAATTCGTTCTACCGCATTCAAGCTCATCTCCAAAGCAGTATACTTCCTAACTGACCACATAATTTGTTTTGAAAATGTCATGGCAAATGATAACGACAACCCGGCCAAACCTGCATCAATATGATCTATATTCAACAAAACAAACAAGCCAGCAAGGAAACTCAAAAATGACCCAATAACGTTGAAACGAATACTAAGCCATCGATTAACACACCACATTAAATAAAATGGTCGATGATTATTATCAATTTTTGTTAACATGTCAATCATAAATTTCTTTTTTGCCCCAAATGCTCTAATTGTAGTAATACCCAACAGTGTTTCACCAAAATGTGAATATAATGGTGACTTTGTTACCGAGTCTATTCGCTTCAATTCTCTGGAAGCTTTGGCATACAATGATCCAACAATAATATACAATATGCCAAACAATGACGAAGCGATCAGAAATTCTTTTGTTATAGCCGTTATAACCATTACAGTACTGATCATCATAATCACATTGTTTAAGAATAAAGCCAAGTCGCCAATTAAAATACTGTCGATTGTCTCAAAATCTTTACTGAATCGATTAAGTATTCTGCCAACAGGTGTAGTGTCAAAAAATCTAAGAGGTGCTCTAATAACTCTGTGAAGTAATTGTTCGTAAAGATTTCTAGAAGCTCTTAGTGAACCATAATACAACCATAAGAACCTCATGATACCAAGTACAACGGATGCCATTGTAATCAATACATAAATGTTGAAATAATAATCTACATCATGATTGTCGCCTCGAATAGTTGTGTAATTATTATTGGTAATGGATGGTAGTAAATAATAATTTGAATCATCTAAATCAAAATCTGGAACTGACGATAAATCATATAATAGTACGTTGTTGTTATCGTTGTCATTATTAATATTGTAAGTTGTCATATTGAATAATTGTTGTGTCACATTTCTAGGATCTTTACTACTTGAACTTGACCATATTTTAAGCCACCAACTCTCAATAATTTGTGCAGCTCTTGTTGTAAAAAATAAGAAAATCACCATAATCCAAAATAATAAATTACCATTTGCATTAAAATATTTCAAATAAATGTTCAATTTAACTGTTCCTTTTGCTCTCTCTAAAAATATATGTTTGTAGAAATATATTAATAAGATACTCATAAATAATCATAGAGAAATAAAGAATATTTAAATATTTACCTTCTTCTTTAATCAAAACTCTTGGTTTTTTAGAATCAATTTGTATTGCAGTAGTTGAAGATTTACTGCCACTCGATTGTTTGTTATTGTTATTATTAATGTTATTAAATAATAATCTTTTGATAATGTTGCCACTACCACCACCTTTACTGTTATTACCATTATTATTAATATCTTGCTCTTTAATAGTAGAAGTTTCTGATGATAATCCTTCAACATCAATATCCGATCTTATTGAAGAAACATCACTACTATTGTTACTTTCATCGTCATATTCTTCTGATATAGAATTATCACCATTATTAACTACGGTGATAGATGAAGCTGTTGAAGGTTCACCTTGATGTAACATAATTTTACTAATGTTTTTATTATTGCTATTAATTACTAGTGGAATTGTTTCAGCAGCAGCTTCAGCTAAATCATTAAAGTCAACACCGCTATCTGCTTCTTTCAACACAGAAGACAATTCGCCAGAAGAACGTAAATCATCGACTACACCATTTGTTACCACTTTACCAGATTCTAATACAACCTATTAAAAAAATCAAATGATTAAAAGAGAGGAACAAAGAGAGGAAGGAGTAAAAGGCAACTCTTGTTAATTCTATAATAATAATCTCAATATATTTTACCAAGTAATCAGCTTTTGATAATGCGAGTCCAATATGATGAGTAACAAGAATCCTGGTACGACCTTTCATCAATGAGCCAGTAATACAATCATCAATCAAGTGTTTAGCTGTGTGAGCATCAACAGCACTTAAAGCATCATCTATTAAAATATGTTTTGCTCTTGAATAAACAGCTCTATAAATAATATCAAAATAATCAAATCATTATTAGTCATTAATAAATCGACAAATCAACAAATAAATCAATTAATCAATTATTATATATCAAACCTTGCTAATGCGCAACGTTGCTTTTGTCCACCAGAAAGTGTAAGCCCTTTCTCTCCAACCTCAGTCAAATCGCCATCCTCCAAAATTTCAAAATCTCTAGTCAACGCACACATACTAATCACTTCATTATAACGTTTTTCGATATAGGGTGATCCAAATAATATATTATCACGTATAGAGGCATTTTGAAGCCAAGATTCTTGAGCTACGTAAGCAACACTATTATCAACTATCCAATTTGAAGGCAACAATGACGAATTATTTTGATTGAAAACATCGTTATTAGATGATGATCTTGGAGAATATACTTTTCCACTAATGATATTTGTTTCTTCTAAAAGTGCCATTAGTAATAAAGTTTTTCCGGACCCAGTTGGACCACATATTATACTTAATTTTTCTAAGGGGAATTCGATGTTTAAATCTTTCATGATGAAGTCAATTTTTGAATTCGTCGAAGGAGATGATGATGGTTTTCCCCAAGAAATATTAGCATTTTCAAAAGCTATTCTTTTTTTTGGTTTTACTATAATTCTATCCTCATTAACATCACCGTCACCGTCATCGTCATCGTCATTGTCACCTCTTTTATTATTGTCAATGACTATGATTTCTTCGGAATCCAAGAATTTTTCAATTCTTTTTAAACTGACGTAGGCTTGAAATCCTTGCATTAGAACTTCAGGTAATTGATTCAAGACAAAACGAATTTCATTAAAGATGGCAATTGAAGTGAAAACAATAGATGGTGTGAGAACATTTCCTTGAATTTTTGAAAACACAGCAAATGATACTATAGATACCAGGACTGGTGATAATAGCCAAATAAAATTAAATGCTAATAGAAACAAAAAGTTTTTACGAAGATGAACCAATTCAACCTCTCTTGTTTCTAAATTATATTGGGTAGATAATCGAAGATGTTAGAAAAAAAGAATTGATTAATTTTCATTCGTATTTTGTATTGAAATAATTAATGTTACCTAAAACTTGCTTTGTCCAATTTTTTTCCCATGCGAAAAACTTTATCATTCTAATACCTTGTAATAACTTTTAAAAAATCAATTGTATATAATTAATAAATGTTTTAGCTCCCAAAATTATTAAAAAAATATATAATTAATTACTTCGTTCATTAGATTGACACGATTATCTCTTGCTTTCATTAATTTTTCTTGAGTTTTAGCGAAATATTTTGCAGTTTGTTGATTTATAGGTATGATAATTATCATAATCATAAAACCAAAGATACTAGCAACACCTAATAATCTGTACAAGAAATAAAGACCAATTGTAATTTGAGTTGGACAATCGATCAAAGCAGTTGTCCACCACATTGAAAATTGACCAATTCTTTGAGAATCAACGGTCATCAGATTTGTAATTTTTCCAACACCTTTCATATCAGATGATGAATCCTTTTGTTCTTCTTTGCTATTTTTTTCCGCTTCATCATCATTATTTGCATTGTATGATAATCTTAAACTTTTTGAAAAGATTTCAGCATTTAGCATTCCTTTGATACTAACTTGCATTGCACTTGCGCTCCAATACCATTGTTGGGTGGTTGAAATATAATACAAGATATTTGATATTAACATACCAAAAATACAAACGAATCCCCATCCAAGTGAAGAAGGGTTTGTTTGAATGAAATTTAAAAAACTGTAAAGAAAAGTTATAGGAACATAATATAAGGATGCTCCAATTACTGTAGCTGTAATTTGATAAGCAACATTTTTGCGATTGCTTTTCCAAATTTTATATAATAATCCATGTTTCTTACTACCGCTATTACTATTGCTAATATTACTGTAACTTGGAGATGAATATTTCTCGAATTTTTTAAACAAGGTCGAGGCGCGGTAATCACGTGGCAGTTGATCAAGATCAGAATCGCTTATTGAATCTTTTTTGTAAGCCTTACACATCAACGGATTCATTGTTGAGAAAGTGATGAAATCCCATATTGAGGAATAACTGTTTGGAGAAACCAGACGACCATTATCATCGTATTCTGGAGGACCCCTTGGCGTGGTTATTGCTATGGTGGTGGCAAGTAAAGATAAGATTGTGTTGGTGATGACGAATGGGATGTCAATGTTACATTTGTCGAGAGAACAATCATTTCCTTTGTTCTCGGCACCATCTGAAAGATTACGAATTTGCCATAGTAAAGATAGAAACGATGTGAAATATATTATAGTCAAGTGTTTGTTAAGAGTGCTATTTAATTTTTTTGATCTTTTGAAAAAAGTCAAAGCTGATAACACTGTACAATAATACTTTAAGAAATTAAAGCAAGAAAATGATTAATATATATATACGACGAAGGCCATTCAATTATGAAACGTAAAAGAGATTGATAAAATATTTACCCAACAAATTGAAAAGGTTGCAGCGAATAAAATATCATTATGATCATAGTCTTCTTCAATGTCTTCTTCTTCTTCGTCATTATTAAATTTATAATATAATCTCCAACCCAATAAAAATGTGAATAATATTGATTGAATTAATGAAATTAAAGTTTTAATCGAGTCTCTTTTAATTGTTGAAAAATAATTGTTAATTATATGATCTTCCTTATCATCATTGTCGTGAAATTTTTTAATTTTACTTTTAAGTTTTCTAATTTTTTGAATTGATAAAAGTATAAAGCTTGATAATGTGACTAATGCAAATGGTGTGGTTTCGTCTATGAATGCCATGTGAATTTCTAAATTGTTTTTGAAAAAAAATTTGTAGAAAAATTTTTCTAAAAAAAAAAAAATGGAAAAAACCTTATTTTATATAGAAAAATGAGTTTGTTTATCTTATTATATTAATTATTAAATGCCAATTTTGTGTATGTAGGAAGATTTTTTTACAAGAATAGAATGCGAGCGTGCGTGTTTTAACTTTTTTTATTAATGTATTGTTATTGTAAGATAATGAAAGTTTAATAAATACCAATAATATTGACACGTTTGTTTGAAAGGATGTAACAAACGGATGTGATTCTTAATAATGTTGTATCACAATTTTTTATTGCACAAGATTTGAAAAACACTTCTAAGCCACTATTACTAGTTTTATTTCTAAAACGTCATTTTTGATCATGTTTTCGCCATTTTGTGTGGAGTCGCTTATTTGATTCATCATGAATTCAATAATCTATGATACCAAAGTCTCTATCCTCTTCGATTTAGGACCTTGATTTCAAGTGGTTTACGGATACATGGGTAGAATTCGCCAAGATGATTCATGACGAAACGATAGTTGTATTTTACTCTCGCTTTTATTTGTAAAATGAATAATGGCTACTTTCTCTTCCCTAATCTGTAGATTTAATGACAATTGAACAATTGACACCAGAAGAACCCATTTGAGATCGAATCTTTAAATTTTCAGGCCTTCGCTATTGATATATATAATCTCGGATATTGTTTATTTTTTTGATATCAGTATTATTAACTACTTGTTAAACATTGGTCGTATGTCCAGCGAGTAATACTAATCCATTTTGACATGATTAGATTATCATCCGGTGGAGGAGCCGGATGTTTTTAGAAGACGAAAAAGTCCGATCATCTTTAAATATGTTAGTCAATTGGTAGAATAATAGATGCACTTTTACGATCTATAAAATAATTTTTATTTATTTATTTTCTGGCGTGATATTTTATTTTCCTGTGACATGTTGCGATATACTTTATTTGTTTTAATTAAATTGTTGTAATTGTTATTGTTTGCCATTATCAACGATTTGCTATATATATATATATATATATGATTTTCATAGATGGAAACCATTTTTTAAAATCTAGAATATTCGACAAGCTGTCAAAAAAAAGAGATCATATGACAAAAAATATCACGTGTAATAAAGACTTGCAATATTAATGATGATGATGGGCGTAGTTAGCATAAGATGAAACATTAACAATAAATCAGAGATTCTTTTATTTTTCATTATCGTTATAGATTAAGGCGAAAAAGAACGCCTAGAGATAATGATTAAAAAAATATAACGAATGATTAAATTAAATCTTGAAAAATTATCAATTACCAGTTTTTTTTTTTTGGAGATGTTTGTTAGTTGTCATCCAATTATGATAATTATGCATTGATGGTAATAGCACAGAAAAAAAAAAAAAAAGTAAATTGGCGAAATATTAATATTAATTCGTAGTAAAATAAATTTATCGATCATCTAATCTAATCAGATAACTAGCCAAATGAGTTATTCGTCAATGGAATGGAGCACGTTTATTATTGTTTTTGTTTTTAAATTTTTCGAAAATTCCAAATCCGTTCTCATTTATAAATTTTTATTTTGCATTGGGAATTGTAAACATAATAATAGTTCGTAATTTTTATAAAGATAATTATAATTATAATTACAATTTATTATTTTTCGATAACAATGAATGACGAAAATTTTTTTTAATGATTTTAATATTAGTGTTATTTAACTTTCAGTCAGATCATCATCATTATGAGTTAATTGGATGAACTAAATTTTCTTTCATTTTTAAACCTTATATTCTTTAACAACAACAAAAAAATAATATTAATATTAATAAATAAATGTCGTTTAATGGCTTTTTTGCAAGATTTCTAATAAATCGAAATCAAGAAACAGTTGACCAAGAGGCGGGAACCTCAAATCTGAACCAAGTAAATATTGCAGAAACAACAACTGTATTGCTGCAACAGCAACAGCAACAACAAAGTCAGAATCAGACTCAAGGAACAACAACAACAGTTGGACAAGTGTTTCCATATCAAAGACAATTTATTATTTTGTACATCTTAACATTATTATTTAGCTTAAGTTCAATAATAGCAGGCGCCTTTTATGGAATATATAGCTTGTTTATACTTGCGCTTGGTTTCTCGGGAAGTACCTCATTCATAGGCTTAATAAAATTAAAAACATTAAAAGAAATTTACCTGTCCGGAGGAAGGAGTTTATATCGAATGGAATTGGAAAAAATTGATTTAAATCAAAAAAAAATTGGGTTATTTAGTTCAATTATGTGGATCTTTTATTCATTAGCATCAATGATTTCAAGCATAGTAGGAATAATTTATAGAAAAGTTGTAATTGTAGATTCTACAATGTCATCACTTGACCCATCAAATACAACTGCATTAACATCCTCAACTTTAACAACAATAAGAATTATTAAATCAGATTATATATCAACTATTATAATAACATCATTAGCAATAATAATTTATTTATATGTTGGAGTTTATTTATTTGGATTATCTAAAGTTAAACATTCTTTAGCAATCAGACAAGGTTCTATTTGTTCTTTTATGTTTACTTCCATGTGTATAGTACCATTAATCAGTACTATTTATATTGAATTAAATCATGATAGAAGAATAGGCGAGTTTGTTTGTATCCTTATGTTGGGTTTTACTTATTCAATTTACGCTGAAAGAATAATGTATTTGTCTATTGGAAGAAGTTTTTCATTTAAACGATTCAGGTCTTTAATATAATGTTTTTTTTTGCGGGATGGGAAAATGTAATAAATTAGAAATAATGTAAATAATTAAATAAAATTTATTTAAAAGGAAAAATTTTGAATTATAAAAAGTATTTTCAATATCAACATCAACAATCAGCTAATTTCTTTCTTCTCCTCATTATCATATTCATCTGTTGATTTCATCAACTCTCTTAATGTCATTGTTGCATATTTACTCGTTGATAACGAAAAATTTATACGAAGTGCAACATATTTTCCATCTAAAAATCAAAGTTTGATTATTTATTGTAATAAAAATAAATAAATAAATCAATCAATCAATCAATCAATCAATCAATCACCTTCTACACTTTCAGGTTCTACTTTTCCGTTTATTATGTCCAAATCAGTTAATGATAATGAAACATTCACCTCATCATATTTAAACAATTTCCTAAAAATAGTTTAATATTATATCAGTCAATAATAAATAAAATTCATTAATCAAAACAATTGATATTATCATTGTTCATATATAAATTTGTACCATGATAAATCATTTGGTTTCCCAATTATTTGACGATAAGATCCAGATAATGAACAATCTCTATAATAATGATTATTGACTATTAATTATATTAATTTCTCAAATAATTTATATATAAATAAAAGAACTCACTTTACACTTCTTCTCATTGAACGAGGATCCAATTTATCTCTATACATTAATTCTTTATATTTATCAAATATTATATTATCAGGATAAATAACAGAGTAACCTGGTAAAGGCAATACTACATCATTGATAGTATAATTTGACAAATCTTCTTTTTTTAAAATTTTCACTTTTATTTCCTTTAAATAATAAAATGTTGTTAATTAGAAATTAATTTTTTTTAATTAATTTTCCAAAAATTTAAATTCAGATCCTTACCTTTAGATCATCGGAATTTGTCATAAAGTCATTATCTTCCTTCTCATATTTTCCATCATCACCACCGACACCGTTAACACTGGCGACCTCGTCATCATTATCATTATTTATTAAATCTTTATCGACAATTATTAAATCTCCAACAACTGGGCTATCACACCCATAAACGCGTATTCTCTCGGAAACAATTGTATTCCAAATATATGATTGATAAGAATGTAAATACATAAGACGAAGATTCCTTGGTATCTTTATATCATAATAATAATAATAATTATATCATTATTAATAATATTATCCTTATAATAATAAATTCTATAAATCGCTTTACATTCAACATACGGTCATAAAAGCTCCATAACAATCTTTATTATGTCCAGTCTTTACAAATGATGATAAAATTTGATATTCGGCAATACATCTTCTAGGAAATAATTCTAATGCTTGTTTTGCATCTTTATTTTCCTGCCAATGTTGCCTAGCTCTTGCTATGTCTGGTCGCTCTATCACATTAAAATTATAACAGACAGTTTAGCTAATTATTATTCTATATATATATACACACAAAATATATCATTATTAATATGTACCTCCTATACGTGGTCTTAATAATAAATCAACAGCTTCTTCCCAATTATTTTGTAATAACGCTCTACCAATTTCATGTGTACCTATTGATGAAGTACCAAACCTTTGCATTCCTATTAAATCAAGAGGTTAATTATATTAATTATTGTTTTGAAAATTATTGTGTGGTATGATTTATATGTACCATAATAATTGATAAATCCTTTTTCTTCTAAAGTTTTTATTGATCTTTTAATGGTTTCTACAGAATCGACTTTAACATCTCTAAAATATATAAATTTTTTTTTTGATAAAATTATTCCTTTAACACGCTATCTTATCCTTTTATAAATTTTTTAATTCATTAATATATCACATTACCTTAAAATGATAGCAAAGTGATTTCCATTAAGATCACCAAGTTTTAATGGATCTTTAATATACCTAAAGAAGAAAGCCTTTACTGGTTAGGTGGATTACACATAGCATTTTATACACATTAAAATAAATTAAATAACTAAAGCAAAATTTACTCGAAATTTCCCAATTTCATTCCTTTAAGTGTATGGTTCAGTCCAGCCAATCTCTCGATTTTCATTTTGGATGCTGTAACTTTCTGAGTAGTAATCGCGCGTTGATCTTTAGTACCAGCATATGAAAATACTTTTGATGGAACTCTATCAAATATTTAAAATAATAATATTATTATTAATGCTGTTCTAAATTATTATCATAAAAAAATTTACTAAAATTACCAATTACTAACTTTAAAGCTTTACATAAATTATTCACAGCTTCCATTGTATCTCTATTTTCTTTATATAATACAAATTGACAATAAGACCCCCCTAATTTGTCCCAAATTGCTGCTTCTTCTTTTCTATTATTTCTTGTATCTAGATTAAAAATAATATAAACAAATCTTCAAATATCCAATCACATCATCATAAATCATGTCATGTAATATACATATCATAGCATACATCTAGATTTATTTGTATGGAAACTAATCTTAATCATTCCTTCCTCCTTTGTTTCAGTATTAAGTTTATTGCCAAAATGCCTTTTAAAAAAATGATGAATAGTTGTTCTAGTTTCTTTATCTGCTATTGGCTTTCATAATATATATAAATTATTATTGGTGATATTATAAAGAAAAATTAATATTATATGTAAATTTTTTTCACCTTTGTCATTACAAATAATGAATTTTTATTATCGCCATCTTTGTTTCTTCCACCTCTGTTTCCACTTTCACTTGCAATTTTGCTACTACTACCATTATTAGTATCTCCATATTCTTCCTTGCTCTTCTCTTTTTCACCATTATTAATTAAGTCTTTGACTAAATCTGTTGTCTCTTGATCAAGTAAATTTGCCATATTTTGATAAATTTGTTCAATCGATATTACTTCCTTAAAAAATCATTAATATGTTATTATTGTTGTTATTAATAGCACAAATAAAATAATTTGATTTTTCTCGAGAAAAGATTACCTCTTGATTAGTCTTTTTTGATTTTTCTTCCTTGATATTATTATAATCATTAGCATGATTAATATCAAAGTTGGTGAGATGAACTATATTTCCCTTCTTATCTATCTCATAAACCAAAAAATCAGAATATCTATCATTAAATCAAATATATACACACACACATTATATGCATAGATATAAATTTCTATATTAAACAAATTTATAATAGATAAAGATATATATATTATATAAATATTATATAAATATTTATATATTAAAGTATATATATATATGATGATATATACCTTTCTTTAATTAAACCAAAAAAACCCGGAATAGAAGAATCAATAAATTCAGTTATCCCAACATCTCGTTCTCGCGTTTTCCAGCTATTTCGATTATTGGCATTGGCGGTAGTGGTAGCATTATTAGCATTGCTAGTAGTAGTAATAGTAGCATTATTAGCATTGTCAACAATGTCAATAGCATCAACATTCTTCGTATTTATAGTTTCATCCTTTATATTATCGGTAGCAATAGAAGAAGTCGTAGAAACGGGTTCAGTTTCTCCTGGATTTAATCGAATTTTTTTACTTGGTTGTAAATCATTAGAAGACATTTTCTTTACTATAATAACAGGTAGAGGTGATTTAAAATAATTTATTCTAAAAAATTTTTTAAAAATTATCATTTATTTTGACGATCGATTATCAAAGTTCTTCAATTTTATAAATTAAATAATTATATGTTCATTCAGAATCTTCATCTTTATCTGAAAATTCATCTGGTATTGATAAATCAACTTGATGGGAATCTAATAAAATATTTATTAACATGGTCAATTTTATCCAAAGCCTTGAAATTCAATAATCAAACGATTAATACTTGCCATTATAATTGCCAATTATTGTAACTTTCCTAGAATTCACAGGTTCTGGAAGATTTGCAAAATGTAATAATCTGCTGGTATAAACAGCATCTGGATGAATGGCAGTCGTAATTGTTGAAGGATCAAATGGTGTTTTGTCCATTTCAAGAAATTCATTTCGAATTGATCTTAATTTAGCAATCTTTTCATCAGAATAACTATATTTTTTAGAATTTTCATTAAAAAATCTATCATCAAATGAATCTTCCCAAAATTTAATAACTTTTCTAATTTCTTCAGCATTTGGCCGTTTATCCGGATTAGTGTCCATACATTGATATGCTAATCGAATGTAAAATTTGGGAGTATTGTTAGAAAATGCGGGTCTCAAACCCTGGCATATTGTTATAGCAAGATCTGTATCATGTCCTAAATTACTGATTGGCGGTCGACCTGTTGATATAACTGACATCAATACTCCAAAACTATAGATATCGGATGCAATTGTGTGTGCTTCACTTCTTAAAATTTCTGGTGCTAGATATGGTAAAACTCCAAATATATCTCTTTTATTTGACGATGATGAAGATGTTTGGTCAATTGAAATCGATAATCCGAAATCTGAAATATATGAAAAAGTAGAGTAGACATCTTTTTGTTGAAGAATATTACCACTATGAAGATCACGATGAATAAATTCTTTTTCATGAATAACTTGTAAACCATTAATAATAAAATAAAGAATTCCAATTTTGTTTTCCCATTTTAAATTTTTAAAATCTTTAGTTAAATAATTTTGAAGACTTCCATCTTTTATATAATTCATCACAAATATGTATTCTTTTGTAATTGGATCTTGTGTTAATCCATAAATATGAATTATATAATTTTCATCAGGAAGAAATTTCATATAATTTTTGAACTAAAACAACAAATAAAATATTTAATTACAACAATAATATTTAAAAAATCTGAAAATAAATAGAAAAATAAAAATAATTTATTTACCTCATTAAGAAATTCACCAGAAATATTCTGTGAATTATGTAGTTTTTTTAATGCCACAGTCCTATCTTTGTTAGTCCTTTCATTATTATAATTTACATCTTTAGCACCATTTAACCAAGTAGCTTTGTATATAGTTGCAAACCCACCTTCACCTATCCTTTCAATATTTGTTAAATCATTATAGGGAATCCATTGAAGATAAAAATCATTACCATATGCAGTTGCTTTAAGTTGTGTACTTCTAATCAACTCATCTAGTGTTTCATTACCACTAGTCCATCCTTCAGTTAATAGCTTTGGATCACATGATTGACACCATGCCTCATTGGTATTATATCTATAGCAAGTTAGACATTCCCCATATTTTTTTTTTCTTTTCTTGGAATATTCATCATTTTGAAGACTTCCATCTCCCATGTAATGCATTACAGAGGAATATTCTTTTGTAATTGGATCTTGTGTTAATCCATAAATATAAACTTTATCATGAAAATTTCTGAACTATATAAAAAAATATATATATTGAATTCCAGAATAATATTTAAAAATCTGAAAATAAATAGAAAAATAAAATAATTTACCTCATTGAGAAATTCATCAGAAATATTCTGTGAATTATGTAATTTTTTTAATGCCACTAGCATATCTTTACTAGTTCTTTCATTATCATCAATCACACTTTTATAACCATTTAACCAAGTAGCTTTGGATATAGTTGCAAACCCACCTTCACCTATCATTTCAATATTTGTTAAATCATTATAAGGAATCCATTGAAGATGGTTACTATAATGATATGCAGTTACTTTAAGTTGTGTACTTTTAATCAACTTATCTAATGTTTCATTGCCACTAGTCCATCCTTCAGTTAATAGCTTTAGATCACATGATTGACACCATGAATAATTAGTATTATATTTATTGCAGGTTTGACATTCCCCGTACTTTTCATCTCTAATATATGAATCTTCATAATCTTGACTTCTATATTTCATGTATTTGTATTCCATTACAAAGATATATTCTTTTGTTGCTGGATCTTGTGTTAATCCATAAATTTTATTTATAAATGATTCACCATGAAATGTAACATAATTTCTAAGCTATATAAAAAAAATATATTGAATTTCAGAATAATGTTAAAAAATCTGAAAATAAATAGAAAAATAAAATAATTCACCTCATTAAGAAATTCATCAGAAATATTCTGTGAATTATGTAATTTTTTTAATGCCACAGGCATATCCTTGCTAGTTCTTTTATTTTCATAATTTGTAAATTTCTGACCATTTAACCAATTGGCTTTGGATATAGTTGCAAACCCATCTTTACCTATCTCTTCTATGTTTGTTAAATCATTACAAGGAATCCATTGAAGATAACCATCATTCCAATACCCAGTTGCTTTAAGTTGTGTACTTTTAATCAGCTCATCTAATGTTTCATTGCCACTAGTCCATCCTTTAGTTAATAACTTTGTATCACATGATTGACACCATGAATACCAAGTATTATATCTATTGCAGGTTGGACATTCCCCATAATTTTCTTTTCTTTTCTTTGAATATTGATTATCATCTTCTTTGTCAGTAGATGCATCGACATGATGTTTATTTTCATCCAAAATGTTTTCCATTTTTAAAAAATATTTGTGGTGTATAATTTGCCAAAAAATTTTTTTCTAAAAGTCACAATATTTATATCACAAAATAAAAAAAATTTAACTTTGACTTGTGTAACTGAATTATCATTACATAAATAAATCTGGCATGGCACCCTAAATATAACGAGACCATAAAAGCATAATACTGTAGTCTATAAATATTGCAGGCGTGTGATCTGTGTTATTATAGTCACCAAATAAAACACTATATACAACTATATGTTTGATTAGGGTTCGAATAAGGTATTTGAATTACGTTGAAAGTTTATTCGAATAAACGAATAACGAATAATTCGATTATCCAAATAAAATGAATAAATAAATGAATAATTCAAGTAAGATAAATAAACAAATAAAATAAATAATTCAATCAATAATTTAAATAATCAGAATAAATGAAATAATTTGAATAGTTTTAATAAAACTAATATAATAATAAATGAATAGTTCGAAGTAAAATAATAATTCAATTAAAATGAATAATTCAAGTAAAATGAATAATTCAAACAAAACGAATAAACGAATAGTTCGAGTAATAATTCGAATAAAACGAATAAACGAATTATTCAAACAAAACAAATAGTTCAACAAAATGAATAAACGGATAATTCGAACAAAACGAATGATAATGAATAAACGAATGATAACAACAATAATAAACGAATGATAACAAACAATTCGAATAATAATAAACGAATGACAATAATTCGAAAACGAATGATAACAACTCAAATAAACGAATGACAATAATTCAAATAATAAACGAATGATAAGAATTCGAATAAACAAATAATAACAATTCGAATAAATGAAATAAACGAATGATAAGAATTCGATTTGAATAATTCGAACAAAAATTTGTATTACGAATAGAAACTCTACTCTATTGCAGAGTCACCAAATCTGGCACACATCCAATAATGTTCAGACTGAACTAAAATCATCATATACAACTACACTACTTGAGGCGTTCCTACAAGCAATATAATTAAAGGTTCCTAACTGATAATTAAATGTTGGCCAAACCATTAATCATCAGAAAGGGTTATGAATTAAACGATAATGTTGAAGAAATGCTCCTAATTTTTTTTTATGAATAAAGATGGCTCTTCAACTAGGAAGTTGCAACCCAAAAAAATATTGACATCTAATGCTGCAACTGTTTCAACTGCTGTAAATCTGAAATTGCTGCAACTGTCTGCAGCTGACTGTAATTGTTCTGCAACCTTTGGTTGGGCAGCTACTTCAATTAATGATGGTGGCCGAAATTATTTTAGAAAATCCGAAATAGTTTCGCCCACAGACATTGGGAGTTTAGGCTCCTAAACTAGTGGCGAAACTCAAAAATTGCCTAAACTGTGGGCAAAACTCCTAAACCATGGGCAAAACTCCTAAACTGTCAAACCTATGATTAAAAAATTCATAAATAACAAAACTTTTACATATATTAATTAATCTATATAAAATAATTTTATTATAAAAAATATTTCCAAAACAACTGAAAATCAAAAAAATCTTTCTAATATGTACAGCAAAATAATGTAATAATAATTATAAAAAAATTTTTTTTTACAAATTGGAATTATGAATTATGTAATGCTGTCATAAATGATGATGCCAATTCATTTGAATTATATTCTTCCTCCTCTTCATAATACTCATCATTAGCTAATACGTTTTCTTCATCAGATAAATACTCAGATCTATTTTCATCATTATCATCTAGATCTTGAAAATTAGAATGAGATAAATCCATTGTATTTTGAATAATTAAAATGTAAGGCTCTGGAAGTCCCTCATTAGCATTTATATCATTATTTTCCTCTTCTAATGAAGACTCTTCTATATCATCATCATCCTCATCATCATCCTCATTATCATCTTGAGCTGCCAAAAAAGTATCCAATATTTCATTTTCAGAAATATTTTCTCCTGCTAATTTCAATTCTTCCTTGCAATTTGAGACATAATAACCATGAATTTTGGCTAATGCTTCAACACGCTCAGTACTTAAATTGCACCTTTTTTTCCCATATAGCCATCCACAAGTTGACCAAATCCTTTCACAAGAAGCTGCATGTGGTGTAATAGCAAACAATTTTTTAGCCAATTGTTGAATATAATTAGGTTTTATTTCAATACATGACCACCAACTATAAGGAGTCATTAGACTTGGATCATATGGAATGTTATAAGGATCCTGATTTCCTTTATAGTTTATCAATTGACTCATTAAAGCTTTACCAGTTTCCAACTTTGAAGGAATTTTTTCTTTTATTCCCAATTTAATTTTTTTCTTTGAACTTTGATTCGAAGTCATATCTTTTGTATGTGATTTTTGTGAATAAATATGATCCCAAATATTTGCAGCAATTTTAGCAACACGATGAAATTCTCCAAATTTAATACCAGTGCCTGTTTTCAAAAAGATAAGTAAGAGGTAAAGAGATAAATATAAAAATAATCAATCATTTCTTAATTTTTATTTATTTTATTTATTTACCTCTGAAACCTGGATGTAAAATAGGACAATAAATACTCATCAAAATCAAACTCCAAAAATCTTTTGTTTAAATTATTAATACAGTGATTATGAAAATTTTGATGGTGTTCAAGTGAAAGCCTATTTACAGAAGCTGCAAGTTTGACCAAACTAAAATAACATTCACCTAGATTCGCAGTTCTGCTTTCAAGCTTTATTATGAGTTCTTTTACTGGCTTTACCACCATAATTATGTCATGTATATCTTCATAGAACCCTCTTCTTCGTAGTATCACTTTTACTGAATTATTACTGATAATATCACGATGATTCAAAATTATCTTTACAAGGTAAATATAATTAATTAAATTATATTTAATTTAACTATTCCTTATAAAAATTTTTTTAAAAATAAAATATTAACTACCTCTTCAAAGCAAGGTTTTAAACGTAAAATCGATGCTAAACATTCGTATGTGGTGATCCATCTTGTCTTTACCAAAGTTTTTAGACCACCACCTTCGATGCCTTTTTCTTTAATTAGTTGATTCAGTAACTCTCCAGGATGGTGAGATGTTTTAAAAAAACTTGTTAAAACTTTGCAATAGTTAATTATTTTTTTTGGGAAATTGTGTGCCACAATATCTTTTGTGATCAGGTTCAAGCAATGAGCAACACATCGAATATTCAGTATGAATGGAAAATCATCATGAATCATTTCCCTTGCTTTTTTAACATTTGCTCCACCATCAGACACAATGGCTACAAATTTATTGATTCCAACTTCTTCAAAGATACATTTAATTTGTTCACAAAGGTACTCGCCAGTGTGACTAAATGATGATAAATCCTTAATTTTATATAGATGTTCTTTATGATCAGAGGTAAGGATCACAAAGTTCCAAAGAGAATTATTTCTTGGGTTACTCCACCCGTCCAGGGCTATTAAAATAAATAAAAATTAATTTAATAAACAAAAATGAATAAATAAAAATTAATTTAATAAAAATTAAATTATAATTAAATTTATATAACCACCCAATGTTAAATTTTCGCTGTTTTCTAAAAGCTTATTCATTTTAACAGTGATTCTTCCCAATTCTTCATTAATTAAACGATCAGAAAGCATTTTTCTGGAAGGAGGCTCGTATGCTGTTCTCAGCTGCTTTATGAATTCAATAAAGTATGGGTTTTCTACAAGTTGAAAAGATAAATTACAGACAACAACAGCTTTGGTTAAAGCTTGATCAATATCTTGTTTTCTTTTTGTTGTTAATTTGGTACTTTCAATAAAATCCTCTAAACCAGTTTGGTTTGATGGTCGAATTCTTCTGTTAGATTGATTTACTGACTCATTATCACGTTTAGAAATAACCTCAAGAAAGGCATATTTAACTGAGTCATTAACTGCTGGACATTCAAAAGCTAAGTGATGTTCCATCATAGTGGGAGAACCCTTATTCCAATGCTTTCCACAACTTTTACAATCAGCAACGTAATGACCAGAAGAAATTTTTATTCCTTTATTAAAGTAATTCCATACTACAGCATGTGGACGTCCACCTTTTTTTCTTTGTGTATCTATTTCATTATTAATAGGTGTTAGAGAAAGCGATGGAGGAGAAGATGAAAGAGAATGTGAAAAAGATAGAGGAGGCGAAAGAGAAGTTTGTTGAGTATTAGAACTTGAAGAATCAGGTGTAATTGGGTTTGACATTTGTGAAAATATGATAAGAAAAAAAAATATAATAATGTGGGAAGATAATAATTAATTTTCTGCATGATTGATTATCATTTATTACAGAGATGACAATTAGGAATTCAAGTCCCAAACATTGTTCCAAATGGACAAAAGAACGAAAGAATTTGTGTGTGTTTTAACAATGCTATCAAAATCCTTTTAAAACCATATTTTTAAAGTTTAATTAATGAATGAATGTATTTAAAATAAAATAATGAAGAAAAAAAATTTATCAATTGTGTAGATTTACATAATAAAATTAATTTAACACATCCCTATATTGTTCTGTTTTGTCTATCACCACCATTAAAAAAGCAAAAAATAAACAGACAAAGTTGTAGTTGGACATTGACGAGAAAATGCTTATTTAAGAATCCAGGTCATTACATGAATAGTAGAAATTTAAACACTAATATTAATAAGTTTTGCAGTTTAGGAATTTCGCCCACAGTTTAGGAGTTTCGCCCACAGTTTAGGAGTTTCGTCCACAGTTTAGGAGTTTCGCCCACAGTTTAGGAGTTTCGCCCAAGTTTAGGAGTTTCGCCCACAGTTTAGGAGTTTCGCCCAAGTTTAGGAGTTTCGCCCACGGTTTAGGAGTTTCGCCCATGGTTTAGGAGTTTCGCCCACGGTTTAGGCAATTTTTAAGTTTTGCCAATTTCGCCAGAAAAACTTCATGGGCGAAACTAGGCCTAAACCGAAATTGCCTAAATGCCTAAACTATGGGTTAGTTTCGGCCACCATCATTAATCTACATATCACCCAAAAACTATATTTATTAGATTATAAATATTAATGAAAATATGCAATTACGAACATTTGAAGTGCAGTTACTTAGGACAAAAAGCCACCGAAATTGCCTAAATGCCTAAACTATGGGTTAGTTTCGGCCACCATCATTAATCTACATATCACCCAAAAACTATATTTATTAGATTATAAATATTAATGAAAATATGCAATTACGAACATTTGAAGTGCAGTTACTTAGGACAAAAAGCCATGTTTTCTCACTAGTTTTCGAGTATTTTTGTGTAAAACACCCAGAAATGTCACAGAAATTTACATGATCTACATTTTGTCCGGATACTTTTGGCAGGTGAGTGTATAAATCTATCACAGATTTTTGTTTATGAAAATTGTACTTTTAAACCAAAGAAAAAAAATAGATTAAAATCTCATTACATACAGTATGTAAAAATATCAGATAATTAATTAATAAGATCAAAATCATATAACCTTTATTTATCTCACAATAATCTGCAGTTTACATTCTATTCTTTAATTTTCTTGATAATATGTTCTTGGTGGAACTTTTATGGTTGAAACCTTTAAATAAATCAGATAATTTGTTAATTTATATTTTTTTATAAAATACAAAATTTTTGTTTAAGAATGATATTTAAATAAATGCACTCACTTGCAAAATAAACCTTTTAAGTTTTTACCTCAATTGCTTTTTTAAAAATCAATTCCTTTATTATGTTCCAAATAGTGGATTCAAATTTTTTCTTATATTTATCTAATGGGTCAATTTAAGTTTGTTATCACAAAATCAAATTCAACATCAAATTCTTATTAGCAATATTAATTGCCGACTCACCAATATCTAATGCAACATTACGACTAAAAATAATCTCTGTTTATATATTTATTTAATATATATTAATCCTCCAAAATCTGCATAAGTTTGCCTTTGATATCACCATAATTTGAATGAGCTGTAAATATTATGCGAGATGCTGTATATGGTGTTGTATTATATTGTTCTGATTTGATCTTTGGCATAATAAATAAATACACACATACATGTAGACACTCGTATATATATGTGATAAAATATAATTTACTAAACCCACCAACTTCTTAAAGTGTACTTTCTAAGTCTCATCACATAATTTTGCATACTAGATATAATCCAGAAAATTTTTAGTCACAAAAAATTAAGATTAACTATTAGTGTGAATTCAAAAAATATTTCTTGCAAATGGATTAAATCATCCAATTCAAAGATTTAGGCTCTTCTTTTAATGTTAATTTTTATTTCACTTCAAACGTTCAAATTATAAAAAAAGCTCATATTATAAAACAAAGAAATAAAAGAGATGTGGGAAGCAATGGATGGAGTAACAACCAAATATATAAATTCAAGGACTTTAAACTAGTATTATTTGATAAATGAAATTAACCAATTTTATAAAGTATAATTAAAAATTTCTAGGATATGATTTAAAGCAAAGAATTTGAAGAATTTGGAATATATTAATATTAATAATCATGATATATATCCCACGATTTTTTTATATTCTAAATCTTCTTTTTCAGTTAAAGCATCAGAACCTGACCAATTAGCTGAACTTGTTCTTTGTCTAAATTTATATCCATTTTCTTTAAAAATTGCTAAATATTAAATAATCAAAAAAATATAAATTTAAGTTTGTACTAAATTTAAATTTCTTTACTGTAAAGTTTTAAAAATTCTCTACAAACCCATCATGTCAAGTGGTTGAACCTTGCCAAATATGATTTCAGGATCTAAGGCAGCTTGCTGTATCAAAGACGCTTCAAGTATAGAACTTTGACACCAATCTGGTATTTGATTTTGTGGTTTACTTGATTCACAGTAATCCTCCTCTTCACTTGAAGAACTTGATGCAAATTATATTTAGAAATTATTTTTTTTTTTGAAAAAAAAAATTTTATATACATACTCAGAATTTATCTCTGGTAATATACATTTTCCTTTGGTTGGATTTATTTGATTTTTTTTGTATTCATCAGATAATTTTTTTCCTTCAACTTGTTGAATATTTGTTTGATCTAGATCTTTAAGAGTTTTTTCTTGTTGTAAATCTAAAAAGATTTTAAAGTCCTCAAATAAATTGTCTAGAATATAACAAGTTTTTTCTTCTTGAACCAGTGGTCTTTGCATATTTTCTTCAACAATTAACTTTTTCTCTTCTACTGAAATGACTTTATTTACTTGTTGGAATGATGGACTTTCTTGATTTGAAAAAATGTTCTTTACGTTATTATTTTGAATTGGTTTTTCTATGACTTTATTGATTTTCTTTTTTTTATTAGGATCATTATTATTAACCTAATAATAACATGATTTAAATGATATTAATAATATTAATAGTCAAATTATAAGCACTTTAATAAATAATACCTTTTTAATAAATTCAATGAGTTTTCTTTTTCTGTTCTGTATCTCATCACAATTAAATTCACTCATGTCCAAAATACTTTCACTTCTACTAGAAACAGAAATCGATTGATTCATTTGTTGATCTATTAGTTTACTTTCTTGATTGACTTCTTTTTCTTGATTTTTTTCTAACTTGTCCTTTAAATTATCTTCTAAATTACATCTCAGTTGATCTTCTAACTTATCTTCCTCTGGTTGTTTTATTGAATTATTTATTAAATTGCCTGCTAATATATTTCCTAATGTATCTTCTAGTTGATCTCTTGATATATTTTCTAATATATTTTCTTGTGTATCTCCTCCTAATTTATCTTCTGATTTATCCAATTCACTTTCTAACTTATCTTGTAACTTATCTTCTAGTTGATTTTCTAATTTATCATCATAATCTTCATCTAATTTAATATCTACTTTTTTGTTTAATACCATCACATCATTGATAATTTGTCTGTGAGAATACGAAGAAACAATGTATTCTAAAAATTCCTTCAACCATGTAATTTCTTTTTTAAATTCTATTGAAAATTTATAAACATGTTCATTATATAAATTTTCAAAGTTTTCACATTTTGTTGTGATCAAATTATCAGAATCATATAAAGGTGAAATTTTTGTAGACATATTTAACAAAAAAATTTTTTTTATAAATGTTCAAAATTACACTATCGATTTGGTATACACCACTTGATGATCATTTTAAAGTTTTATTAATCAAACCGGGACTGGTGCATTAAGTAAACATGTTTTTAAAAGTTAATTTGCATATAAACTTAAAGTCTCATCGAGTTTGCATTATTAATGAATTTAGGATGAAAATTTTAAATTAGACAAAAAATTCCGTGATTTTTATGAAAACTTTGAGCTTAGTAAAAACCTTCAAAACTCCGTTGAATCATGGATTACGTCATTAAGTAAGTCCACTTAAAATATCTTGAATTATATATGGTTAAAATTTGAGAAAATTTGATCGAGTATAGACAACAAAACGTAAAGCCTTAAAATTTGCATTTTGTCAACTTTATTAAGTGTTTTATATAATAAAATTATGGGGTAGTCGGATACTTTTTTAAACCCTTTTCACGAACTAATTTATGCCAACACCATATTGTGGATATATGTAATCTGTTACGTTGAGCACATTTTATTAATGAAATAATATACATTACAATGAAGAAATTTGACCTTTATTATATGTAAAGATTCCGATTGAAAATTTGCTTTTTTGGACTATTTGCTAAATGTTTCCATTAATACCATACCGAACCTTTCGATGCTTTTGTAATTTAGAGATTTTGATATCAAGTACAAGTCTACTTTAGTAAAGTAAAAACGGTTTTAAGAAAACGTTACTTTTTTAGTAAGAACTCTTTTCATTTGACGTTACACAACTTGGGTGGTCGGATACTTATGGTAGGTGTGTGTACAGTATATATTCATTTTGAATATAATTAAAATGTTATTAATTTTAAAAAAATTTATCAAGGGCCAAAATCAGCTCAGTAAGTTGCAAATAGTACTTGTAATTACAAGTTTAATGTATCAAAAAATAGTGAGCAAGAGAGATATAAATAAAACCATGATGACAACTGTCATTCATTTATTTTCAGCTACATTCAGGGTGACAAATATTATTTACAAGAAAAGAAATAATAAGTGCTTCATTCTAAATTTTTCTAGTTTAGTTTAAATTCCCCAAATCAATTGGGAAATGAAAATTATCAATGACGAAAAGGCAAAAGAAAATATCTATAAAAATTTGAATGTAGAAGTATTAAAGGTGATGATTAATTGAACCAAAAAATCTTAAATTCCCAAATTCCTAATTAATTTGTTTGTAAAAATGGATGCTATCTTTTAAGTCCTTGCTTATAAATAAAGCACTCAAATATTAACATGATTAGGCATCTAATGCTACATTATGTAATATTACTATTTTTTTAAAAAATTATTATTATTATTAAATATCTATAAATAAATAAATAAATACTATTATTATTATTATTACTATTAAATATTAATTAAATATTAAGAAATTATTTATCCTGATTATTAATCCAATTATTATATTCATATTCATATTTTTTTTCATCATCATCCAAATAACCATCATCACCATCAGATGATGATATAGCGACATAATTTTCAGGTATTAAACCAACCTTACCATCAAGCTCAGCTACTAACCACCCAACACATTGTCGATAATTTATTGTTAATATATCACCTTCTTGAAAACTCAATTCTGATGTATTCTCTGCCAGGAAATCATATAATGCACAAGCTTTCTTATTTTTATATTTGCCATCATCTTTTTTATTGGTGTGATTTTTATTATTACTACTATTATTATTATGACTATTAGCATAAATATTATTAATATTGTTATCATAATCTATAATATAATCATCATCATTATTGTCATAATCGTAATAATCATCATCACCACCATTACTATCATCATCTGATGATGCAATCAGATTTTGTCCCCAATGTCTTAGATCTTCTATTGGAAAAGCAAAATCTCTTATTTTTATTAGAATCTGAAATAAATAATTTAAATAATTCAATATTTTATATTTTATGAAAATTATTAGTGAAACTGTAAAGAGACTATTATTATTACCAAATCCTGATTTGATTCATCATTTAATTTTTGTTGATTTATGTCACTACCATCTTTTAATATGTCATTATCATCATTCTGATTCTCTTTATTCTCTTTATCATTATTTTGTAATTTTATTGATTCTGAATTGATAGATTTTAAATTTAAATTATTTAAATTTAAATTATTATTATTATTATTATTTGTTTCGATGAATGAATTCATTTTTAAATCTATAATAATTACTAAAATATTAATATAATATTAATATAATTATTGATATAATTTATGTAAGATTTGTAATAATATTAAGGGTGAATGAATCTACAAATATATATGTTGAAATATTAATTATTAAATAAATAAATAAGTTTAAAAAAAGTCTAATTATGAGGTTTACTACCAAATTTTTACCCTCTAATAAAATTTCATTGAGAAATAATTTAATTAATAAATTGAATATAATTTATAATTGTAAATTATTTTATTGCTTTTATTTAAATTTGTTGATCTTTCTAAATTAGTAACAATAAATTGCCACAAATGCCAGATTAATAATTAATATTAAATGACATACATGAAATAATTGATCCTTGCGTTTCAATAATAATAATAATATACTAATACTAATACTAATACTAACACTAAATACTAATGTTATTACTATAATTGAATTTCGATTTTCGATTTTGAATTTCGATTTTAAATTCGAAATATCATGTGACCTTATAAGAAAATGAGGATATTATTTTGTCTAAGCCCTTACTTACATTAGCACTTTAATGCGGAAAACACCTACTACTACTAATTTGTACAGTGCATGTCACAGTAACACATCCAAAATAATTGGTCTTAAAATCGACATGTTAAATTTTCATGTAACTTTTGAAAAAAAACGACATAAATTGATTATTCTAATTAAAAGCAATCAAGCTACGTTGGAATTGTTAAATAAGTTCAGTGCAACAAGAGTATGTCAAATTAAAAGTTTGATGTTGTGTTATAAAAATTTTGAAATTGGCCCTCTTATAATTCTGGCCAATTTTGTTTAATGCCAGCCCAAATTATGAAGTAAAATATTAATTCATTCGCGAAAATTAAATCACAAAATATCTCTTTTCCTAATAAATATTAAAAATGAGAAAGAACCCAGCACTTAAACAATGTTGATATTGTTAAAATTTCTGTGCAGACAAACAAAAAAAAACTAAAAGATAATGAAATTGAGTGAGAGATTATTTAATTTGAAAACATAGATAACAATGATTAATTAAATATTTCTTTTTTAGTGATAATGGATTCTGCTAATTCTGAAGAGATTATTTAATTTTAAAACATAAATAACTTAATGATTAATTAAATATTTCTTTTTTAGTGATAATGGATTCTGCTAATTCTGAAGAAATGTATTCATATTTTGTTTATTTCAATCACTGACTAATAATATTATAAAGATATTAATAACAAACTGGTGATCATGTGACATATGCTTAAATTTTCATTGGGTAAATTTGAATTTTTTGAATTTTTAAAAAACTTTTTTATAGTAATATTAACAATATTATTATTATAAACCATTTTATGGGAGGAAATAGCATCTTTGTTCAATTTCATAATCTAAAAAGGGTTAAATTTCTTCTGAACTTAAAACCAAATTTAGATCCTCTTAATCCCATCCACCAGAAGAAATGAAATGAAAGTTTTATTCAATCAATTGTCCAGTCCAGATGAAGAAAGAAGTCACAAAAATTTTGGGCGGAAAATTTTAATTTTCATCTATTGTTTATTACTACTGTCAACATTATTTTCCACATTACCATCATCACCATCATCATAATCATCACCACCACCATCACCATCACCATCACCACCATCATCGTCATCGTCATCGTCATCGTCATCATTGTCATCACCATCTACCTCATCAACCACTTCATTATCCTTATTCACTATTGTAGTAGTAATAGGTTTAGTATAATTATAATTCCATCCATCTAAAGGTGGTGTTTCTGTAGGAATTTTCATTTTTCCAGGAAACAATATTTTTGAATTATTAAGCTGAGCTTCTTTAAATAATCGTTCATCTACCTTTTCTAATTCAATATTCGCCTCATTTAACATTCTATATTTTCTTGCTAATTCAAGCTCTTTTTGTTCTTTTTGATGTCTACAAAATAATTTCCATGCTCGTTCTATCGTTTCATGTCTTTCCAAATCTTCTTGTGTTAATGATGACAAGTCTGGTTTCTCGGTTTCGTAAAGTATTTGTTTAATTACTTCATACCTTTTATCTGTTATATGGAATTGTTGTGAGCCTGGTATCATACTTCCACCAGCTCCACTACTAGTGGTTTTTGTGTTGCTGCTACTACTTGACTTTTTATTTGTGTCAGTCTTTTTTGAAGATTTTTGTGCTCCATATTTACGATTTTGTGAAGAAATATTTGTTGTTGGTAATGTTTTTATTGTTGGTATTATTATTAATGAACTTTTCTTTTTTTTAAATATTAAAGTTTGAAAATTTCTTTTTATCATTTTTTTTTTTAAAGATATTCGTGTTGCATTGATAATTTAATTGGCGATCCTTTTAGTAAAGAAATTTTTTTATATATAGAAATGGATATTTTTCCTTTTACTGGAAAATTGTACATACAGCTCTCCAAGTGTGCCCCATTGAGAACATAATACTTACTATCACTCATGAATATGCATTTAGAGAGGGTATACTTAGATAATAATAATACAACTGCGGATTTCCCAAAAAGGATCTTCAATAAGAATTTTCATCCGATAAACTTTAATTTCGAAACAATTTAGAGCTAGGGTTTCTATTTGAATAAGGTTTATTCGAATTATTCGTTTTATTTGAGTATTAGAGTTACATTGAAAGTTTATTCGAATAAAACTAATAATTCGAAGATTGACTTTATTACGAATAATTCGAATAAGAATTAGTATTACGAATAAAAACCCTATTTAGATCATAGAAAGCATACGTTGCTTCATCTAGTTGTAACGAATCTTTCATTAGGAATTATTATTATCAAAAGAAGAACAACTCCAAACCTCAAGAATCGCTGTAGTAAGATCAAGGGCCATTCTCACATCATTGTTTAAAAGCTTGATGGTGACAATTTGTCAGATGTTCGCATTCTTTAAAGGACTAGATCAACCGGCTGGAAAAAATAATATCAACTAAAATACCAAAGGGTTGCCACCCAACGATTATAAAATTTACATTAGCCTGTCATAATGCCAGCTGCATAATGTGTTGTTCCTCAAGATGATTAAAATAAAATGTGAAACTTGCACGCGTTTATCAGATTAAATAATTCGTTTATTGCATAATTATCAAAATAATACTCAAAAATAAAACCTCCTGTTATTTTTATATTATTTTCAATACTTTCATGATCCAGTAAAAACAATACAAATAAGTAAACCGTCCAATAATAAATCATTGAAACCATTTTGATGATGTCTCCTAAATGAAAACAGAAAAAGTCAATTATTTACCCATGTCCTATGAACACCAATAACTTTAGTTATTTGTAATTGAGCACATTAATTGTGTGTAAGAATAATCCTGGATATCCTAACCAGGATTAGGGACAAATTGCATTGTGCAAAAGTGGATCGATCATCTTAACCGATTTGACATTGCAATTAAAATTTAATTAAATCAAATCTGTTTAGAAACTGATGTTATTGGAATCTTATTGTTAAGGAAATCGTATTTCGCTTAAAAAGATATCGTCGTTCTCCAGATTTAAACTTCTTATGTTAATAGATCATATGGTTAAAAGTCATTTTTTAATTATTGTGAGTAACAACAGTGAACCTATGAATTACAGAGCTCAGACAAAAATCATCAGCTATGTGAGCATTTTTAAAGTTGCTGATGATATGCGAGCTTTTCAGTAGAAACGCGTGAAGCTCTGAAAGTGATGTTTTGAAAAAAAGAACTGCATTTTTCTACACTCATATGGCAAAGTATAAATATTGTAGATTCTTGTATTGAACTTTATTCCCACCAAAATCCTTCTTCTAATATACATTTTTTGTAATTAACAGTTTCAATAAAGCAAGTAATTCCTATTTATTTTCATAAAATAAAATCCAATCCGTCCTGTCTGTTCGTAGTAGTAGGTAAATCAGTTATGATTTTAATGTCATATCGAACCAATCAATATATAATGGCTATTTTTTCAATTTAAATGTTGCTAATTGATAGTTTGACTTAAACGCAAGGTAATTTTTCAAAACACAAGGAGAAAGATAAAAGTCCATTTGAGAACGAATAGTCAGGATAAGCATTTCAGACACTCTTGACATATCATTCTGTCTTACATGTTAAACACTGAAGCTTACAAAACAAAATGTATATTATTTTCTGAACTCCCACAGCTCTGGTAAAATGCTCCCAATCATGTATCCAGCACTGTGTGTGTATTGCAGTTTGGCCAACCATATGTCAAATTTTTTCTTTGATTATTATTAAAAAACATTATGGCATATCTCTTTTCATTTGAATATAATTAGCTTTTGCGTAATAAAGTTTCTACCACAAACAAATAGGTGAATTGCGATGAATTCCAACGAATAAGTGACGGGTAACATTTAGGTAATCAACCGATTTTATTGGTGAGTTATGAAGACAACTATCTTTGCAAAGGCTTATTTGCTTATTTGGTCCCTCTGAACTGTTTTTATCTCTGCATTTGTGGATTCATAGTAAATTATTAAAAAGCGCAAAATCCTTCCATGGTAATATGTGTAAAGATAAAGAAGACTTTGATTCATGAAGTATCAATCAATAGATTATCAAACGCTTTTTTTTTAAAATTTTGAGTTTAATTAATTATTCACAGACAATTAGATTAATTTAAAATTAAAACCAATTGACTATTTATTGTAATTGTAATTTGGTATTTGACCAACATAATCAATAATAATAAGTATAGTCTATTACCAATTAATTGACTGCTAATTGGTTAAAAACAAAAAAAAAATATCTTATTACAAACTGGTTTACTATATAAATTATTATATAGATTTCACATGTATTATTAACACATAATTATCTTTTGTAAAACTATTGATAATTCAAGTTTAACCGATTGTAACAAAACATCGAGTTTAAAATCTATTCTACTTTCAAATATTGAGGCCGTGGATATTAATATAGCAATATATTTTGAGCCGTTTCTGTTGAATTAATGGAAGGAACTGGTATTAGTATTAGTGGTTATTCATTTGGCAGAGGGAACTGGTTAAATTGGTAGATCAACAACTAACTCATATTTTTAGATGAATCTATTTTATTAAAACATATCAATGGATATTAATGGATTCGAAAATAAGTTGATATTTGTTATGTGCTCTTTAAGAGTAGTTTGTTCTATCTAAATGACACTGTTGGTATTAAATATATATATATATAATTTATTTTATCAATACATAATATAATAATATACATGTGTATGTGTGTTAGTTAATATTAATATACAGAATTAAAAATTTTCTATTTAATCTATCAATACCGTTCACCATCTTTTGTGATTTTCTTTTACACAAAATTACCATTATTAATTAATTACCAAATACCCCTGTAGTAATACAATAATACATTATTGCCTATGATAATACCCTGCATTTTATATTATTTACTAAAGCAACTTCTAGATGACATAATAGTCTCTACCCATCTCAAATCTTCATATCCATCAGTCATTTTATAATCAGCTTCCTTGTAACTTAACCCATCTTCTTTCATGATCAATCTAATGATAGTTTCAGGTATTAACACATCATTTACAAATCGAAGTTGCAAATTAGATGAATAATTAAAAAATGGGCGTTTCAATTTATCATATAATAATGAGGATGATGACGAGGATAAGGATGGTGATGGTGATAATGGTAATGGTGGTAGTGGTGGTGGTGATGAAGGTGAAGGTGAAGGTGAAGGTGAGGAAGAGGAAGAGGCAGCAGCAGCAGCAGCAGTTGGTTGGGCCAATGATGGTGATGACGTTTCTGATTGTTGGCGTGAATGCTTGTTTGGGGTAACATCATGTAATAATGAAGGTAAGTGTTTGCGCTTACGTGGAGTGGAAACAGAGGTTGTGAGCTGTTGAGACGGTGATGATTCTGGTTGTGGGTTTAAAATTTTGCGTGAGGTAACATCGGTTAAGTTGTTGTGTTTATGTGGAGTTGAGACAGGAGTTGAGAGTTGTTGTGATGAAAGTGATAGTTCTTGTTGATTATTTTGCTGTTGATTATCTTGTTCTTCTTCTTGTTCTTCTTCTTCTTCTCGATATTGTTTATTTTCCAATTTCATAATAGACATGATCAATTCCGAAGGTTTAACGATATTATCTTTCTTATCGATAGCTTTTGCAACATCAGGCACATACATATGTCTTAAAACTTTTGCTATCAAACCAAATTCACTTTGGTTGAATGGTCCTTGTGAAACACGAGAAGCTAATAACTGACGCTTTTTCTTTCCCTTAACAAAATAATCATATCTCCATGCCAATTTATCATTGCCTAATAGAACATCAGACAATGTTGGTTCGAGATCTAGAATTGTAGCAATTAATTCCGGATCTTCATAATCAGGGTCTTCTTTTTCCATTACAATTTCACCCAACTTTTTAATAAAGATAAAAATATATATAAATATATATTAACATGAAAATATAAAAATCTTCAATTATAAAATTACATTGCAAGTCACAAATCCTTTTTCATAAATTGTGTAAAATTTATTTCTACCAAGTGTTGTCTTGGATCCATCACAAAAGAGGACATGGTACTTTCCAGGCTATTTAATATAACAATTAATATTATAGAATTTTAAATTATTCAAATAAACGCCATCAACAATTAAATAAATAAATAAAATAATAACAAGTAATTACTAATAAATAAAATAAATGTCTTACCTTCTGATAACCAATGATTTTTGCTGGATAGTATTTTCTTAAAGAGTAGGCTAACACTAATTCACCTGGAATGCTTAATGTCTCATCTTTCAAAACATCATAATCTGGTAATTCAGGTTCGGATTGTTCCTGTTCTTGTTGTTGGTCTAATAGTTCAACAATGTTATTCTTTTTTTCACATTCCTTTTTTGGAGGAATAGCTCTATTCAATAATTCCTCCACGCTTGGAAATTCTTCATCATCATCAAGACTAGCTAATTCATCAAGAGATGATTTATTAACATCCTTATCATTAATAACATATTGTTGTTGTTCTGGTGGTTTAACTTTGATATTTTTTTTTTCAAGCTTTTTCCTTTCTTTTTTTGACATATTCCATAATTCTCCCACGCTCGGAACTTCTTCGACAAAACTGAGGGACGGGCTATTATTGTTGTTCTGATTATTATCTTTAGAAGTTGGAATAATTTTTAATTGTTCTTTTCTTGATAAACGTTGTTGTTTTTGTTGTTTGTTATTTTTAATTTTGTTTTGTGGTTTTATTGGTGTTGGTGTTGGTGTCGGTGGTGAATCCATTATCCTTGTGAAAATTATGTGCTTAAATTTTCTTTGAATAATAATAATAATCAAAAAACAAATTTACTTTTATTATTCAGTGCCATAGTATATTTATTTATCTAGTTATTATTATTATTATAAATTATTTATAGTAATATCTTGTTGAATGGAAAAAAAGTTTGGATTCTTGTGGCACATCTAGCCAGTGTGTATTTCATTGGAAGATTTGGAAGTTGGTCTTCCAAATGCGCTCTCAATAACTAATACATTCCAGCCAATAAGGAGGATCATAATTTTTTTATTTATTTTTTTTCTACACTTGGTGTTGCACAAAGATTTGGTTTTTTTTTGTTGACGTGATTTTTTTTTTGGGAAGGAGGGACAGACGCGAATTGGGTTTTTTATTTCTTGGAAACAATTTATTTTTTGACAGAGTCCAAGATGACAAAACGCGAATCTCCTAAAGAAGTTATGTTAATAACTAACTAGGTACTATTTTTTATTTGTATTGATATATATATTTAGTTTATAAACATTTTAATTGAAATCAAAATGCGGAGCAGATCTTGCTGGGTATAAGAATCTCATCAAAATGTTTGGTATTTTGCTTTTCATAATCATTATTAATAATAATATTATAATATTACAATCACAAGATGTAAAGGCAGCATAACTGACTGTTATAGAAGAGACATTTCAAATATGCAATGTTTGATTATTGGAAATTTTATAGATGTTGAAGCATGCATGCTACTTTTACAGTCATACTCACATATTCCTCATGTACATAAGGCTAATCTGACCGAGTCACCCTCGATGATACAATGATGCTGTTAAATTCCCGGGGAGGGATGTTTGGCCCTGGAGTTTATCAAGACTGCATCAATCATCAATGATGTTTTCACTAATCTTCCCAGACCAGAGAAGGCTGCTGGCACACTAGCTGAAAAGTCGCCTGCAATGATCCTACTCTAGGGTAAGGCTGACACTGTGTCCAAGTTGCAACTCTGCAGCATTTTGAAGAGTTGTGATATTAGGTGCACATAAACATCCAGATCATCAAAGAAATGAGAATCTGCAACTCATTCCAATTACAATTCAGAGCAGGGTTTATGGCTCTGAAATTGCATTTGGACTCTGATGTTAAGAGGAAAGTTGTAAAATAGGTTTGTATAATCATTTTCCCAAATGCTCTGTTTTTTTGATACTAATCAATTTATAATTTTGGGTATGTATAGATTAAAATTATTGCATGATTATATATATCTTTGTCAGCAATATGGCCAACAAGAAAAATGGTTTGGATTTTGGTATGTTTTGTTTAAATTAAACATTCCCATAAATACTCTGTTTTTCTTTAATTTTTGTTTGACCAACTGAACTTGTTATTTAAATGGGGTAGGGTTGTTAACTCAGGACTCAAAACTCTGAATTCAGGGAAAATCCAAAACAACAACCCAAGTTGCAATCTCCTGAGTTGCAGACACCAACTTTGTTCTACAGGTTGGGATGTCACAAAGCAATCATCACACAAATGTCAACTCTTATCAGCAATCAATGCACATATGGTAACAACCAATCTGGTCTGAGAGGGAGATAGGGAATGTTTTGTCCAAAGCCTTCCAGCATGTGATGGACTTTACCCATAGGAAAAAATCCCATGGTTATAGAGGGTATTTGCATGTTTGTGATAGGAAATTTTAATTAAATCTGACACCTGAAATCAACATCAGATTTATTATTCATAAGGATCCATAATTGATAATCAGGAAAAATAATTTATTTTGCGAATCCCAGAGATCTGGGTAGACATTATTAAAAGTTTCATTTTTGCATAGCCTTGGTATTATTACTACTTGGGTGATGCAATTGTTTGTTATGTTAATGATGATATCAAATGTATTGAATAATAATCATGACTATCATGAATATTTGATGGATGGAGGCATTCACATACAAGAAAATGAAGGAAATGATTAAATAGCTAAGTCATGTTTGTTTTATTAAAGACATATGATTAATTGTATTTAAAATATGTAATAAAAAAATTGCAAGGCTGCACCACTGTGTCAATCAAGCTATCAAGCTGTTATGTTTGTGCATGATTTAAAATTCTTTTGTGCTAATTTAGAGTCCTTTGCTTATATATAATCTATTGGTTCTCTCTTTATTGGTTGAATGATGTCAAATTGGGTAATGGGATATCAGTAAATATCAGAATATGATTATTCTTTAAAGATATTGGCATACCAATAAGTTAATAATATTCTTAGTATTTTTATCATATATTCTAAAAGCCTATTAATAAATGTTGAAAGTGCCGATATTTATCAGATATTCTTCTAAAATTAATACTATTTTTTAATTAATTATTGGCTTAATTAAATGTAATTAAATTATTGGTTAAATATTTCTAAAGCTCTTTGTGCTAAAATAATATCATAATCTGAATAAAACAAATAAAGCAATTAAAGCAATTAAAGCAATTAAAATGAATAAAAGCAAATAAAACGAATAAAGAGAATAAAACGAATAATGAATAAACAAATAAAACCAAATAAAATGAATAAAACTGAATAAAATGTACATTCAGAACTTGTTAAGACAATGCTTTGATAAACCGATGTTGTTTTATTATCTACCTATCAAATTTACCTCAATGAGCTGATTTTATTAAGGTTTTTTAAATTGACTTTGTTTTAACGAGTTCTGACTGTATTACAAATAGAAACCATGCATTAATACTAAAATCAAAAAAACAACAATAAATAAACAAACAAATAGCTTTTATTGCAAAATAATTGAATTTGTTTCTTTATTGAATTGATCACACAAGTAATAGTCAATTTAAACAGCATTGTTTTCAAAGAATTTATTCAAAACAATATTATTTAATGTATAAAGTTTAATGATTTTTAATGTTGCATGTTTTTGATACATCAATCTCAGTCCAAAATCAATCATATTTTATATACTTTAAAGTTTCTTTATTTCTTTTTTTGATAAATAACAAATTTATCCTTTGTTTATTTGTTTTAGGGTAGGGGGAATCACTGGTAAGGAGAGATTCAGTATGGTATAACTCTTGCAGAATGTATGGTATGGTATGGTATAGCCCATATTTTTCCATACCAAGT
>CAUDNR010002857.1:72211-82654 GCA_958430865.1 Entrophospora sp. SA101 | reverse complement strand
TTTTAAAATGATATAATTTTTTTTTGTTTTAGTATTTTGAAGTTGACCAATTGTTACTATAAGCAATTAATGATTATCTGCACCATATGAAAAAGAAAATGAGACAAATTTTTTTTTTTAGATTAATAGACTCCCTTTTTAAAGCCAAATTGAATGGTAGCGAGTTTTTAAAAATCCAATGTGTTGATCACATAATATTTCAAAAAATTTAACTTATGAGTATAGATGATCCGCACTGTAGCAATTATCACTCAATTAACATTAACAATAAACGTGATAAAGATGAAAAGACATACCTTTATGAGTCTAACGAGAGGATTAAAACCAAATAATCATCATCAACGTCTAACATTAACGATAAACGTGATAGAGATGAAAAGACAAACCTTTATGAGTCTAACGAGAGGATTAAAACCAAATCAAGTTTTTTTTTAAAAAATTAAGTTTAATATTAATAATTATGCATTAAAATCTATAATGGTCCTGGAAGTTATATATACCTGTACGTGTAATTTCACATATACCAAGAGTATGTAACAAAAAAGTTTTTTTAAGAATCATTCAAAATTTTAAAGTACTTTTTTGGTTTTTATAATAGATTAATTCATCTGATCTTTAATAACAATAAAAGACAAATAAAGCTCATCTATTATATTTTATTCGCTTTCTTTGAATAAAAAATTATTATTAATATTTGTTGATAGATTTCTTGTTCAATGTTCATATTTAGTAAATAAATATCCTCAAGCTGATATAAGGAATATGAAAATACCATTTACAGATGAAAGAAAAATCAATTTTCAATTTATAACGATGAAAGGTATATTGAAAAAGTAAACAATTAAAAAATAAAATAAAATAATTCATTTAAAAAAGCAAATTGTTCTTTATAAACCAACCTTTCCATTCTTAATACTTTAACCAGTATGATTAAATGTTCCCATAGACGCTCGTGCTTTCCTTGATTCTTTAACATCATCAGAAATAATGTTGTCAATATCCATTGATTTCAATTCTGCTTCTAGATCACGATGATTTTTTACTATCTTACATTTTTCGTTTGTTGGTCGTCCTTTAAAAAAATATATATACATATATATATCTTAGTGTATGGGATAGGCTTATTTTTTTAAAAAAATTTAAATAACTCACCCTCCACCCCTAATTCCACGAGAATTTTTTTTAATTTCTTAATTTGACTTTTTGTATCATCACATCCTGCCAATTCTTTGGACCTGAAGATTATATTGAATTAATATTATATATTTATATTGAGGTTTTTAATTGGTTAAGAAGAAGTATTAAATAACTTTACCAGATTTTACGAACTCCACATTTTACAATAAAGGATTTCAAATTTTTAATTGTTATTTCTTCTTTATTGTTGTTTGACTAAGAAAAAAAAAAGTAAATTTCATATATTAATTATATTATAATCTTTATTGTTAATTATTTTACTCACTGATTTGTCATTATTTTTTCGAGGCTTTTTTTTCGTTGATGGTTTAGGATTGTCTTCAAGTTTATCACCATCATTCTTTTTCTTTGGAGTAGATGATTTAGTTTGTCCAGATCTTTTCTTTTTTAATGGTATAGGATCATCTTCGACTTCACTAAGTTCATCGCTATCGTCATTCTTTTTATTTGGAATAGATGATTCAGTTTGTCCAGATCCTTCCTTTATTGATGATTTAGGGTTGTCTTCAAATTCACCAAGTTCGTCACTATCAATAATATCTTCTTCATTTTTTTTCTTTGGAGTAGATGATTTAGTTTGTCCAGATCTTTTCTTTTTTAATGGTATAGGATCGTCTTCGACTTCACTAAGTTCATCACTATCGTCATTCTTTTTATTCGGAGTAGATGATTCAGTTTGTCCAGATCCTTCCATCATTGATGATTTAGGGTCGTCTTCAAATTCGCCGAGCTCATCACTATCAATAATATCTTCGTCATTTTTTTTCTTTGGAGTAAATGATTTAGTTTGTCCAGATCTTTTCTTTTTTAATGGTAAAGGATCGTCTTCGACTTCACTAAGTTCATCACTATTAATGATATCTTCATCATTCTTTTTCTTAGTAGGAGATGATTTAGTTTGTTTAGGTCTTTTTTTTGATGATGGTTTAGTGTTGTCTTCAAGTTCACCACCATCAATAATATCTTTGTCATGCTTTTTCTTTGGGGTAGATGATTTGGTTTGTCTGGATCTTTTTTTTGCTGGTGGTTTAGAGTCATCTTCAAGTTCACCAAGTTCATCACTATTAATGATATCTTCTTCATTCTTTTTTTTAGTAGGAGATGATTTAATTTGTTTAGGTCTCTTTTTTGTTGATGGTTTAAGATCGTCTTCAAGTTCACCACCATCAATAATATCTTCGTCATTCTTTTTCTTCGGAGTAGATGATTTAGTTTGTCTGGATCTTTTTTTTGCTGGCGGTTTAGAGTCATCTTCAAGTTCACCAAGTTCATCACTATCAATAATATCCTCATCGTTCTTTTTTTTTGCAGATGATTTAGTTTGTTTAGGTCTCTTTTTTGTACCAAGTTCATCACTATCAACTTTATTTTTATTTGGAGTAGATGATTTGGTTTGTCTAGATCTTTTTTTCGCTGGTAGTTTAGAGTCATCTTCAAGTTCGCCGTTATCATCTTTCTTTTTATTTAAAGTGGATGATTTAGGTTGTCTAGATCTTTTCTTTTTTAATGGTTCGAGTTCGAGTTCACTAAGATCATCTTCCATTTTATTTGGAGCAGATGATTGGGTTGGTAGTTTAGGCTCGTGTTCAAGTTCACTAATCTCATCATCATCAACTTCTTCATCTTCCTTTTTCTCTGTAAGAAATGATTCTTCTGGATCAATATTTTCATCCCTATTCTTTTGATCAGATATTTTCGATTCACTAATTTCTGTTTCTTTGCAATTATAAAATATTTTACCATAAATACATTTTTACTTTTTGAGAATTTTATTATAATTTGGTTTATACAATAAAGATTGCTTTTCATTTGGAAAAAAAAATTATTTATTTTAATACCTTCAACGGTAAAGTTTGGCTCCTTCTCCTCTTGTTCTGAATCAGAACACACGAGTTGTAATTTTTTCCTTTTAGGTATTATTATTACCTTTTCTCTTTCTTCTTTTTCTACCGACGCTTCACTCTCCTCATTCTCATAATGTTTTTCCATTTCAACGTTGTTATCGATGCTATTTGTAGAATTTTACAGGATTTTTTTTTAGGAAATTTTGAAATGTTACATTAATTTTTTATATTGTGCAACGTAACTTTACAATACACGGCAAACATTCTGGCAATAAAAAGTAAAGTGATAAACTGGATTTGAATTGGATCTGAACTTTGATCTCTAATTTAGAGAGGCAACAACTACATCCTGGTGAAGTTTTAGGAGCAATGGGTTCTGTATAATATTTTGTTTAACAACAAATTTCCAATATGCTGAGGCCAATAAGCCCGTTTATAAACGGATCATGTCTCTCTCTCTTCATAAATGTTCGTGTGCAAAAAAAATGTTTCGTGTGTTACGGGCAGCAGCATTAACATCTCGATTCCAAATGTGTCGGACAGGCTGGCAGACCAGAATTTTTTGATGCTTATCAAACCACCAATCACACAAAGAACAAATCGAGAAAGTACGAACGGGACTCGTCAACATTCACCGCCACCTTGCAGTGCCCAGAAAGCTCTCGGCGAAATTTTTTTACAGGGCCCTACGTAATAAATTTCTGAAAAAAAAAACGTTGGATATCCATCTTGTTATTTAAAAGTATTGGTGAATATGTGTGTATTGACAATGTTATACATTATTGGTAAAGGGAGTCGAAATTGGAAAGCCATTTTAAGAGTAACATGTGAAGCAAGCGATAAATTTAAAATACAGTTTTGAATACAAATAAATTTGTGTAGTTGTGTGATTTTTTTATTTTCTTTATCATGACATTAGAAAATATTATTCCTACGCCGAACTAAGATGCTGATTCGAGAAAGAAACCAATAAATAATCTGATAAAAAGTGTTAGTTCACAGTAATACAAATCACAACATTTAAAATTCTTAATAAATTAATTATAAAGATCGACTATAATAGCCATCACAATACTTGTATAAAGTTCCTATTTAGGGAAAAAACCCGTAAAATTTAGTTTTAGCAAAAATCCAATAGTGAATATATTATGTCTTTGTAATAACCTACACCTCTCTCTCGTTCTTGTTGCTCTCCCCTCTTCCCTCTTTTTCTCAAGTAATCCTAATAAAGTGCTTTTCTGCTCCTTGGTCATTTTATCACACAATGTTCTTTCCTCTTGGGCTAAAGAAGCCAATATTTTTTGTTCTTTTAATTCACGTTTTTTTTTTACTTGGGCCAAATCATTTTGTTGAGCTAATTCACTTTCATTTTGTCGAGCTGATTTATTTCGTTGAGCTGAAGCTGATGTGCTTTTGTTCAGTTGAAATACTTGTTGAAGTAACTCATTTTGCGAGTTGCCTAATTCTAAATCTTGAATCAAAGTACTTGTTGTTAGTAGAATTGATTAATTGATTAGATAGATGCATTTCACTATACAACCCTAACTTTCAACATGTCTTTTTAAAAAGTTGTTATCTATTGCACTGATACTAATACTAATACTAATATTGAGTACTTGATCATATTAACGCAATGACAAAAATGTGTCCCCGCGGTGTGATTGAGTTTCCTTATTTGGATTTAAATTTAATTCTCTATTATTACATTTTTACATTTTCTATTAATGGTGAGAGGCAGTCACTTTTTTTTTAAAGTACTTTCGGATCATAGTCTTGGCGTCCACATTCAATAGAGTTTTCCAACCCCTGTTCTAGAAAGAAGGGAACACCAAAAAAAGAAAAAGATTGAGGGTGTTGTATGTCGAGTTTTACATTTCATAGACATGTTTTTTTACAATTCTAGCCAAAAAAAAAAAAAAAAACATTGAACCTTGACTATTGATTGCTCTTTAATCTCTTGTACCTATTCCCCGACTAGATCATACTTTTTTTCTTGTTTTCAATTTATCTTTAACAGACCTTTTCTAATCCTTAGGTTTCTGTATAGCAAATAACGATGAAATCTATTTTGAATTTGATTCATATTTGAGAATTTATGAAATCTATCGACTGACTGGTCAGACGCTGCTTTATTGATCCTTTGCAGAAAGAATTCAATAAATTCACAAAAATACCGTGCGAGTAAAAGTTTTGCGGGATGGATAAAGGAAGCATTAACTTTCATCGCATTTATTCCAAAGTGTTGGAGGAGCTGAAGGTAAATTGAATAAATGGCAGATTACAATCAAAATGGTTAAAATTAGAAACATAAAAGGAGTCGGATTATTTAAGATTCAGAAGATCTTTATAAATTTCAGTGACTGTGTTTTCATCTTTGTGTTCTCTAGCTATAACAAAAATGCCCGGAAGGGTATAGAAGAATTCAAATACAAAATCTTAATATTATAAAGGGACGATACGAAGAAATACATATCAGCGGATTCCAACACTTTCCCAAATTTATACTTGAAAAAAATATAGAAGATTGGTCATTGCAACCTTTTTCAAAGAAAAGTTTAGCGGGTTATATAATAAGCAAAAGTTTCATGTCTTTTATAGTATTTAAAATAAATAATATTAAATACCATATAGATATGGTTTATTATAATAAATTTTTCTTTTATGTTTATTCCTAATAATGATTAAATAATGATGCCAGGAAAAGGAGAAATAAGAATAAATACAAGTAATTTTTTGTATATGTTTTATATAAATAAATTAAAAAAGAATAAAACAATCAATAATAATCAAAAATAGATATGATAATTATAAAAATCGTTACTTTTAATAATTTTGCTTTTTATTTCAATTTAGTTTATGAATAATAAAAACAATAATATAATATTAACAATTATTAGTAAAAATATAATTAAAATATACGCATAATATAAAGTGTTTATATAAAAAAGACAATTGTTAATGCTGCTGTTAGAGATTCTGTCAACGAACAATTCTACATCTGGACCAACATTAAATTTATCTGTCAGGATAATATTGTGACCAGATGCTTTGGCTTCTTTTTTTGCTTCAAAAGTAAAATTATTTTTAGACGGTGCTATTATAACACCAATAGTAGAAAGTCGATTATATTTAGCTAGAACATTTTCCCAATCACGTACATCATCCGCCCCTTATAATAAAAAATTTAATTATAACAACAAAGATGAAAAAAATATAGTAAAAATAATTTATAATAATTTACCAATGCTTGCTTTGTTTTTGCATTGTATTAAAACAGTGTTTCTCCTGATCCCTCCGATAAAATCTATAGCACCACCGCTATAAATTGTAAAATAATAATAATAATAATAAATAGTGAGCACTTGTGTCATCATTGTCAAGAAACGCTATCCCGGAACCTAGCCAACAATCAATAGCATTCACAACAGGCCATCCACCGTATATTGTAATTGGACTTGGTTATCCAACTGGTAACTTTCACAAGATGTGGCCAAAAAGTTTAGCGGGTTATATAATAAGCAAAAGTTTCATGTCTTTTATAGTATTTAAAATAAATAATATTAAATACCATATAGATATGGTTTATTATAATAAATTTTTCTTTTATGTTTATTCCTAATAATGATTAAATAATGATGCCAGGAAAAGGAGAAATAAGAATAAATACAAGTAATTTTTTGTATATGTTTTATATAAATAAATTAAAAAAGAATAAAACAATCAATAATAATCAAAAATAGATATGATAATTATAAAAATCGTTACTTTTAATAATTTTGCTTTTTATTTCAATTTAGTTTATGAATAATAAAAACAATAATATAATATTAACAATTATTAGTAAAAATATAATTAAAATATACGCATAATATAAAGTGTTTATATAAAAAAGACAATTGTTAATGCTGCTGTTAGAGATTCTGTCAACGAACAATTCTACATCTGGACCAACATTAAATTTATCTGTCAGGATAATATTGTGACCAGATGCTTTGGCTTCTTTTTTTGCTTCAAAAGTAAAATTATTTTTAGACGGTGCTATTATAACACCAATAGTAGAAAGTCGATTATATTTAGCTAGAACATTTTCCCAATCACGTACATCATCCGCCCCTTATAATAAAAAATTTAATTATAACAACAAAGATGAAAAAAATATAGTAAAAATAATTTATAATAATTTACCAATGCTTGCTTTGTTTTTGCATTGTATTAAAACAGTGTTTCTCCTGATCCCTCCGATAAAATCTATAGCACCACCGCTATAAATTGTAAAATAATAATAATAATAATAAATAGTGAGCACTTGTGTCATCATTGTCAAGAAACGCTATCCCGGAACCTAGCCAACAATCAATAGCATTCACAACAGGCCATCCACCGTATATTGTAATTGGACTTGGTTATCCAACTGGTAACTTTCACAAGATGTGGCCATGAAGTGCTTCCAGTTCTCTATTTTTAATCCTAGTGGCAGCGTAACTTCAGATACATTACAATTCAACAAAGGAAAATACTCACATTAATTCATAACGATCAATGCCCGTTTTATTCAACGCATCATCAATTTCTAATTTAAAAGTGTTTTCATTAGCATTGGACATTATTAATATTTCAACAATTTAATTTTTAAGATTTGATGAGAAAAAGGTTGGGTTGCAGATCGTTCTAATTTATCATGCAAGTACAGCAGGTGCTTTACCAAGTTTGGAAAAACCGATAATTGAATATCATCCTCCTTTTTTTAATGGATTAGAATTTTCAAAAATACCAAATCGCGTTACAAGTACAAGGAAGCCAACACCGGTTTCATAATACTAGCTGGTATAAAGATATCAAAATATAGTTAATGGTGATTGTCTAAAAAGATGCATTTGTCAAGATAATGGAATTTCCCTACTTGAAGTATGGTGGTTATTCTGGAAAGAATACAAAAATTAAGAATTTCGTTAATCAAACATTTAAAATTTTCAACCTATAATATCCTCTTGCGTAGTGAGAATTCTTTGCATCTAAACAGTTTTCGGTTTGCTGGTAACGACGCATAATTATTTCAGATAAATGCGGAATGCTAACCTAATTAATTTTTCTATCCGGCAAATTTGCCAATAATAAATTATTTCTTATGATTCAAGTCTCACAGGTAATCACGTGTGATTATAATTTAAAAGTCATAAAAGTTCATTTTTTTATTTTGTAAAGTATGGCTCATTGGATAGCAAACAAAATTCGAGGTAACTTGCCCCATAGACACCCTAAACTGCCAGATTTTCATTTAGAAGATGAATGGTAAGTGTGACTTACGCATGTTTCTTTAAGAGCTATTCATTGTTAACTTGTACTGTATTCAGCTTGCCATTTCAGATCGGGAAGAGCATTTCGGGTTAAAGAGTATAACGATTTTCTTGATAGTAACGAATCGTCAGGATGTAAATCTTACTTTGATAAAAAAAGCGTCTATATTATTGAAATGGCGTACGCATTACATGAAGATGTTATATTATTTCTTTAAGATTGCTTTAAAGAATCGAATAATAGAGTTAAATTTGGGCCGATAATAGTTTTTGGTCAACCTTGTAAGAGATTTTCATTTAATTTTATTTTTCTGGGGTTTGTAATAAAAATACAAATTTTTTCCAATAGACCATTACAATCCGATCGGAATTGGAGAAAAAATAGCCCCAGACATTGTAGTTAGTCCGAGGGAAAGTCTTGTACAACGAGAAAATCCATATCCTGGTTTTCCCCGTGGTGACTGCAAAGTACTTTAATATTTCATTATAATAATACTTATTTTTAAGACAATTTCTAATAATACTAAAATTTACACAGGGAAATTCGTATGCAAGAGTAATTTGCGAAGTTGCTAATAATCAAAAAATTGGCTTATGGAACATAAGATGTGAAACGTGGATGCAGGAGGAACACGTCCGCTGTGTATTTGGAGTTAAACTTTATCCTAAAATAAATAAAAGAATTGTTCATCAGCCAATAGTAGTATGTACCATACGTTTAACATCTATTCATTATTCGATTAGTTTCAAATTTATGATTTTTTTTTCTATATTAGGCAAGATTGTGGGCACGTCGAGCACTACCAGATGGTGTATTATCCTCAAATGCAACCTTAGCAGGAAATGGAATATATGTCAAAGAGGTAATAATATTAATTTAGTGTTGTATTTTTATAATCAGACATCTGAATTAAAATAATTTTTGCAAAGGATAGTGGGAATGCGGAACAATATATCATTATATACATACACCAATTAGTTGTAATGCTCCGAATATTAATGCATTTCAAGTAAATATTCGTCTTTTGGGATCCCCCAATTTTGGGCAAAGCTCCAAATGTTGAAGACTATACTGCAGTGTTACCCGATAGTGTTGTTGGCGAAAATTTTGTTATTGACTTATATCACATACAACAAATAGCTTAATGTAAATTAAGGTAAATTCATTATGATTTGATGTATTAAGGGAATAAATTATTTTTACTATATAGTTAATCTAAATTTTAATTGCTTTTAAAGAAAACGATGGATCTGTAGCAATTTCGATTCGGTTAAAAACAACTTGCAAAGATTTATTATATCATTTTATTAATATATTTTTTTCTTCATTCATCAATTGCAAATAAAATATATTTTCTGGATTATTTTACATTACATTGATCGACAAGCATTATTAGATCTATAATACTAACAAGTTTAGACCTTTTTTGCAAAACAATACAATATGTTTGAAATCAAATGCCAGTAAAACTTGCAGTATAACTATTAAAAGCAATATGAAAAGTACTCAATATCGAATGCGGTTGAGGGTGTGCATGTGTCACATTCATCACATTCAATAATCCGGTTAATCCTGGTGACTGAAGTGCAGACGTTTGGAATGCCTGGTTGATTCATTGCCCTTTAGCAAATAAAAAGGAAGGATTGAGCTAAGTTGGTGCTAAAGAATATGAAAATCATGAAATCAGCCTTCATTCATACCATGGTATGCTCATATTTATCTGACCAACCCATGCTCCAATGGCAGTGCCATTTTGGAATATAAATACAACATTATTATGGTTTCTTGCACCATTTGCCATAAGATTTGTGATAATTTCACCCTTGTTTTGGCCTGCAATGCCATTTCGAGAACTCGGAGAAGTGGGAACATCGTTGAAATCTGCCTGATTCCATTCAATATGAGGGCGGGCATATTTTTGTCTTTTTTTAGAGCTTTGAGGACCAAGGTAGCTGTTTTACGATTTTGAAGGACAAGGGGGAGATTTTCAGGTGCTAAACACAAGAATATCAATCAATATATATGAACATAAACATGCATGGAAATAATTTAACTGCTAATTTTTACATACTTGTCTTGCTTTTTTTTGCAAGTTTTTTAATGTCTT
>CAUDNR010002857.1:58384-70290 GCA_958430865.1 Entrophospora sp. SA101 | reverse complement strand
TTTTAAAATGATATAATTTTTTTTTGTTTTAGTATTTTGAAGTTGACCAATTGTTACTATAAGCAATTAATGATTATCTGCACCATATGAAAAAGAAAATGAGACAAATTTTTTTTTTTAGATTAATAGACTCCCTTTTTAAAGCCAAATTGAATGGTAGCGAGTTTTTAAAAATCCAATGTGTTGATCACATAATATTTCAAAAAATTTAACTTATGAGTATAGATGATCCGCACTGTAGCAATTATCACTCAATTAACATTAACAATAAACGTGATAAAGATGAAAAGACATACCTTTATGAGTCTAACGAGAGGATTAAAACCAAATAATCATCATCAACGTCTAACATTAACGATAAACGTGATAGAGATGAAAAGACAAACCTTTATGAGTCTAACGAGAGGATTAAAACCAAATCAAGTTTTTTTTTAAAAAATTAAGTTTAATATTAATAATTATGCATTAAAATCTATAATGGTCCTGGAAGTTATATATACCTGTACGTGTAATTTCACATATACCAAGAGTATGTAACAAAAAAGTTTTTTTAAGAATCATTCAAAATTTTAAAGTACTTTTTTGGTTTTTATAATAGATTAATTCATCTGATCTTTAATAACAATAAAAGACAAATAAAGCTCATCTATTATATTTTATTCGCTTTCTTTGAATAAAAAATTATTATTAATATTTGTTGATAGATTTCTTGTTCAATGTTCATATTTAGTAAATAAATATCCTCAAGCTGATATAAGGAATATGAAAATACCATTTACAGATGAAAGAAAAATCAATTTTCAATTTATAACGATGAAAGGTATATTGAAAAAGTAAACAATTAAAAAATAAAATAAAATAATTCATTTAAAAAAGCAAATTGTTCTTTATAAACCAACCTTTCCATTCTTAATACTTTAACCAGTATGATTAAATGTTCCCATAGACGCTCGTGCTTTCCTTGATTCTTTAACATCATCAGAAATAATGTTGTCAATATCCATTGATTTCAATTCTGCTTCTAGATCACGATGATTTTTTACTATCTTACATTTTTCGTTTGTTGGTCGTCCTTTAAAAAAATATATATACATATATATATCTTAGTGTATGGGATAGGCTTATTTTTTTAAAAAAATTTAAATAACTCACCCTCCACCCCTAATTCCACGAGAATTTTTTTTAATTTCTTAATTTGACTTTTTGTATCATCACATCCTGCCAATTCTTTGGACCTGAAGATTATATTGAATTAATATTATATATTTATATTGAGGTTTTTAATTGGTTAAGAAGAAGTATTAAATAACTTTACCAGATTTTACGAACTCCACATTTTACAATAAAGGATTTCAAATTTTTAATTGTTATTTCTTCTTTATTGTTGTTTGACTAAGAAAAAAAAAAGTAAATTTCATATATTAATTATATTATAATCTTTATTGTTAATTATTTTACTCACTGATTTGTCATTATTTTTTCGAGGCTTTTTTTTCGTTGATGGTTTAGGATTGTCTTCAAGTTTATCACCATCATTCTTTTTCTTTGGAGTAGATGATTTAGTTTGTCCAGATCTTTTCTTTTTTAATGGTATAGGATCATCTTCGACTTCACTAAGTTCATCGCTATCGTCATTCTTTTTATTTGGAATAGATGATTCAGTTTGTCCAGATCCTTCCTTTATTGATGATTTAGGGTTGTCTTCAAATTCACCAAGTTCGTCACTATCAATAATATCTTCTTCATTTTTTTTCTTTGGAGTAGATGATTTAGTTTGTCCAGATCTTTTCTTTTTTAATGGTATAGGATCGTCTTCGACTTCACTAAGTTCATCACTATCGTCATTCTTTTTATTCGGAGTAGATGATTCAGTTTGTCCAGATCCTTCCATCATTGATGATTTAGGGTCGTCTTCAAATTCGCCGAGCTCATCACTATCAATAATATCTTCGTCATTTTTTTTCTTTGGAGTAAATGATTTAGTTTGTCCAGATCTTTTCTTTTTTAATGGTAAAGGATCGTCTTCGACTTCACTAAGTTCATCACTATTAATGATATCTTCATCATTCTTTTTCTTAGTAGGAGATGATTTAGTTTGTTTAGGTCTTTTTTTTGATGATGGTTTAGTGTTGTCTTCAAGTTCACCACCATCAATAATATCTTTGTCATGCTTTTTCTTTGGGGTAGATGATTTGGTTTGTCTGGATCTTTTTTTTGCTGGTGGTTTAGAGTCATCTTCAAGTTCACCAAGTTCATCACTATTAATGATATCTTCTTCATTCTTTTTTTTAGTAGGAGATGATTTAATTTGTTTAGGTCTCTTTTTTGTTGATGGTTTAAGATCGTCTTCAAGTTCACCACCATCAATAATATCTTCGTCATTCTTTTTCTTCGGAGTAGATGATTTAGTTTGTCTGGATCTTTTTTTTGCTGGCGGTTTAGAGTCATCTTCAAGTTCACCAAGTTCATCACTATCAATAATATCCTCATCGTTCTTTTTTTTTGCAGATGATTTAGTTTGTTTAGGTCTCTTTTTTGTACCAAGTTCATCACTATCAACTTTATTTTTATTTGGAGTAGATGATTTGGTTTGTCTAGATCTTTTTTTCGCTGGTAGTTTAGAGTCATCTTCAAGTTCGCCGTTATCATCTTTCTTTTTATTTAAAGTGGATGATTTAGGTTGTCTAGATCTTTTCTTTTTTAATGGTTCGAGTTCGAGTTCACTAAGATCATCTTCCATTTTATTTGGAGCAGATGATTGGGTTGGTAGTTTAGGCTCGTGTTCAAGTTCACTAATCTCATCATCATCAACTTCTTCATCTTCCTTTTTCTCTGTAAGAAATGATTCTTCTGGATCAATATTTTCATCCCTATTCTTTTGATCAGATATTTTCGATTCACTAATTTCTGTTTCTTTGCAATTATAAAATATTTTACCATAAATACATTTTTACTTTTTGAGAATTTTATTATAATTTGGTTTATACAATAAAGATTGCTTTTCATTTGGAAAAAAAAATTATTTATTTTAATACCTTCAACGGTAAAGTTTGGCTCCTTCTCCTCTTGTTCTGAATCAGAACACACGAGTTGTAATTTTTTCCTTTTAGGTATTATTATTACCTTTTCTCTTTCTTCTTTTTCTACCGACGCTTCACTCTCCTCATTCTCATAATGTTTTTCCATTTCAACGTTGTTATCGATGCTATTTGTAGAATTTTACAGGATTTTTTTTTAGGAAATTTTGAAATGTTACATTAATTTTTTATATTGTGCAACGTAACTTTACAATACACGGCAAACATTCTGGCAATAAAAAGTAAAGTGATAAACTGGATTTGAATTGGATCTGAACTTTGATCTCTAATTTAGAGAGGCAACAACTACATCCTGGTGAAGTTTTAGGAGCAATGGGTTCTGTATAATATTTTGTTTAACAACAAATTTCCAATATGCTGAGGCCAATAAGCCCGTTTATAAACGGATCATGTCTCTCTCTCTTCATAAATGTTCGTGTGCAAAAAAAATGTTTCGTGTGTTACGGGCAGCAGCATTAACATCTCGATTCCAAATGTGTCGGACAGGCTGGCAGACCAGAATTTTTTGATGCTTATCAAACCACCAATCACACAAAGAACAAATCGAGAAAGTACGAACGGGACTCGTCAACATTCACCGCCACCTTGCAGTGCCCAGAAAGCTCTCGGCGAAATTTTTTTACAGGGCCCTACGTAATAAATTTCTGAAAAAAAAAACGTTGGATATCCATCTTGTTATTTAAAAGTATTGGTGAATATGTGTGTATTGACAATGTTATACATTATTGGTAAAGGGAGTCGAAATTGGAAAGCCATTTTAAGAGTAACATGTGAAGCAAGCGATAAATTTAAAATACAGTTTTGAATACAAATAAATTTGTGTAGTTGTGTGATTTTTTTATTTTCTTTATCATGACATTAGAAAATATTATTCCTACGCCGAACTAAGATGCTGATTCGAGAAAGAAACCAATAAATAATCTGATAAAAAGTGTTAGTTCACAGTAATACAAATCACAACATTTAAAATTCTTAATAAATTAATTATAAAGATCGACTATAATAGCCATCACAATACTTGTATAAAGTTCCTATTTAGGGAAAAAACCCGTAAAATTTAGTTTTAGCAAAAATCCAATAGTGAATATATTATGTCTTTGTAATAACCTACACCTCTCTCTCGTTCTTGTTGCTCTCCCCTCTTCCCTCTTTTTCTCAAGTAATCCTAATAAAGTGCTTTTCTGCTCCTTGGTCATTTTATCACACAATGTTCTTTCCTCTTGGGCTAAAGAAGCCAATATTTTTTGTTCTTTTAATTCACGTTTTTTTTTTACTTGGGCCAAATCATTTTGTTGAGCTAATTCACTTTCATTTTGTCGAGCTGATTTATTTCGTTGAGCTGAAGCTGATGTGCTTTTGTTCAGTTGAAATACTTGTTGAAGTAACTCATTTTGCGAGTTGCCTAATTCTAAATCTTGAATCAAAGTACTTGTTGTTAGTAGAATTGATTAATTGATTAGATAGATGCATTTCACTATACAACCCTAACTTTCAACATGTCTTTTTAAAAAGTTGTTATCTATTGCACTGATACTAATACTAATACTAATATTGAGTACTTGATCATATTAACGCAATGACAAAAATGTGTCCCCGCGGTGTGATTGAGTTTCCTTATTTGGATTTAAATTTAATTCTCTATTATTACATTTTTACATTTTCTATTAATGGTGAGAGGCAGTCACTTTTTTTTTAAAGTACTTTCGGATCATAGTCTTGGCGTCCACATTCAATAGAGTTTTCCAACCCCTGTTCTAGAAAGAAGGGAACACCAAAAAAAGAAAAAGATTGAGGGTGTTGTATGTCGAGTTTTACATTTCATAGACATGTTTTTTTACAATTCTAGCCAAAAAAAAAAAAAAAAACATTGAACCTTGACTATTGATTGCTCTTTAATCTCTTGTACCTATTCCCCGACTAGATCATACTTTTTTTCTTGTTTTCAATTTATCTTTAACAGACCTTTTCTAATCCTTAGGTTTCTGTATAGCAAATAACGATGAAATCTATTTTGAATTTGATTCATATTTGAGAATTTATGAAATCTATCGACTGACTGGTCAGACGCTGCTTTATTGATCCTTTGCAGAAAGAATTCAATAAATTCACAAAAATACCGTGCGAGTAAAAGTTTTGCGGGATGGATAAAGGAAGCATTAACTTTCATCGCATTTATTCCAAAGTGTTGGAGGAGCTGAAGGTAAATTGAATAAATGGCAGATTACAATCAAAATGGTTAAAATTAGAAACATAAAAGGAGTCGGATTATTTAAGATTCAGAAGATCTTTATAAATTTCAGTGACTGTGTTTTCATCTTTGTGTTCTCTAGCTATAACAAAAATGCCCGGAAGGGTATAGAAGAATTCAAATACAAAATCTTAATATTATAAAGGGACGATACGAAGAAATACATATCAGCGGATTCCAACACTTTCCCAAATTTATACTTGAAAAAAATATAGAAGATTGGTCATTGCAACCTTTTTCAAAGAAAAGTTTAGCGGGTTATATAATAAGCAAAAGTTTCATGTCTTTTATAGTATTTAAAATAAATAATATTAAATACCATATAGATATGGTTTATTATAATAAATTTTTCTTTTATGTTTATTCCTAATAATGATTAAATAATGATGCCAGGAAAAGGAGAAATAAGAATAAATACAAGTAATTTTTTGTATATGTTTTATATAAATAAATTAAAAAAGAATAAAACAATCAATAATAATCAAAAATAGATATGATAATTATAAAAATCGTTACTTTTAATAATTTTGCTTTTTATTTCAATTTAGTTTATGAATAATAAAAACAATAATATAATATTAACAATTATTAGTAAAAATATAATTAAAATATACGCATAATATAAAGTGTTTATATAAAAAAGACAATTGTTAATGCTGCTGTTAGAGATTCTGTCAACGAACAATTCTACATCTGGACCAACATTAAATTTATCTGTCAGGATAATATTGTGACCAGATGCTTTGGCTTCTTTTTTTGCTTCAAAAGTAAAATTATTTTTAGACGGTGCTATTATAACACCAATAGTAGAAAGTCGATTATATTTAGCTAGAACATTTTCCCAATCACGTACATCATCCGCCCCTTATAATAAAAAATTTAATTATAACAACAAAGATGAAAAAAATATAGTAAAAATAATTTATAATAATTTACCAATGCTTGCTTTGTTTTTGCATTGTATTAAAACAGTGTTTCTCCTGATCCCTCCGATAAAATCTATAGCACCACCGCTATAAATTGTAAAATAATAATAATAATAATAAATAGTGAGCACTTGTGTCATCATTGTCAAGAAACGCTATCCCGGAACCTAGCCAACAATCAATAGCATTCACAACAGGCCATCCACCGTATATTGTAATTGGACTTGGTTATCCAACTGGTAACTTTCACAAGCTGTGGCCACGAAGTGCTTCCAGTTCTCCATTTTTAATCCTAGTGGCAGCGTAACTTCAGATACATTACAATTCAACAAAGGAAAATACTCACATTAATTCATAACGATCAATGCCCGTTTTATTCAACGCATCATCAATTTCTAATTTAAAAGTGTTTTCATTAGCATTGGACATTATTAATATTTCAACAATTTAATTTTTAAGATTTGATGAGAAAAAGGTTGGGTTGCAGATCGTTCTAATTTATCATGCAAGTACAGCAGGTGCTTTACCAAGTTTGGAAAAACCGATAATTGAATATCATCCTCCTTTTTTTAATGGATTAGAATTTTCAAAAATACCAAATCGCGTTACAAGTACAAGGAAGCCAACACCGGTTTCATAATACTAGCTGGTATAAAGATATCAAAATATAGTTAATCGTGATTGTCTAAAAAGATGCATTTGTCAAGATAATGGAATTTCCCTACTTGAAGTATGGTGGTTATTCTGGAAAGAATACAAAAATTAAGAATTTCGTTAATCAAACATTTAAAATTTTCAACCTATAATATCCTCTTGCGTAGTGAGAATTCTTTGCATCTAAACAGTTTTCGGTTTGCTGGTAACGACGCATAATTATTTCAGATAAATGCGGAATGCTAACCTAATTAATTTTTCTATCCGGCAAATTTGCCAATAATAAATTATTTCTTATGATTCAAGTCTCACAGGTAATCACGTGTGATTATAATTTAAAAGTCATAAAAGTTCATTTTTTTATTTTGTAAAGTATGGCTCATTGGATAGCAAACAAAATTCGAGGTAACTTGCCCCATAGACACCCTAAACTGCCAGATTTTCATTTAGAAGATGAATGGTAAGTGTGACTTACGCATGTTTCTTTAAGAGCTATTCATTGTTAACTTGTACTGTATTCAGCTTGCCATTTCAGATCGGGAAGAGCATTTCGGGTTAAAGAGTATAACGATTTTCTTGATAGTAACGAATCGTCAGGATGTAAATCTTACTTTGATAAAAAAAGCGTCTATATTATTGAAATGGCGTACGCATTACATGAAGATGTTATATTATTTCTTTAAGATTGCTTTAAAGAATCGAATAATAGAGTTAAATTTGGGCCGATAATAGTTTTTGGTCAACCTTGTAAGAGATTTTCATTTAATTTTATTTTTCTGGGGTTTGTAATAAAAATACAAATTTTTTCCAATAGACCATTACAATCCGATCGGAATTGGAGAAAAAATAGCCCCAGACATTGTAGTTAGTCCGAGGGAAAGTCTTGTACAACGAGAAAATCCATATCCTGGTTTTCCCCGTGGTGACTGCAAAGTACTTTAATATTTCATTATAATAATACTTATTTTTAAGACAATTTCTAATAATACTAAAATTTACACAGGGAAATTCGTATGCAAGAGTAATTTGCGAAGTTGCTAATAATCAAAAAATTGGCTTATGGAACATAAGATGTGAAACGTGGATGCAGGAGGAACACGTCCGCTGTGTATTTGGAGTTAAACTTTATCCTAAAATAAATAAAAGAATTGTTCATCAGCCAATAGTAGTATGTACCATACGTTTAACATCTATTCATTATTCGATTAGTTTCAAATTTATGATTTTTTTTTCTATATTAGGCAAGATTGTGGGCACGTCGAGCACTACCAGATGGTGTATTATCCTCAAATGCAACCTTAGCAGGAAATGGAATATATGTCAAAGAGGTAATAATATTAATTTAGTGTTGTATTTTTATAATCAGACATCTGAATTAAAATAATTTTTGCAAAGGATAGTGGGAATGCGGAACAATATATCATTATATACATACACCAATTAGTTGTAATGCTCCGAATATTAATGCATTTCAAGTAAATATTCGTCTTTTGGGATCCCCCAATTTTGGGCAAAGCTCCAAATGTTGAAGACTATACTGCAGTGTTACCCGATAGTGTTGTTGGCGAAAATTTTGTTATTGACTTATATCACATACAACAAATAGCTTAATGTAAATTAAGGTAAATTCATTATGATTTGATGTATTAAGGGAATAAATTATTTTTACTATATAGTTAATCTAAATTTTAATTGCTTTTAAAGAAAACGATGGATCTGTAGCAATTTCGATTCGGTTAAAAACAACTTGCAAAGATTTATTATATCATTTTATTAATATATTTTTTTCTTCATTCATCAATTGCAAATAAAATATATTTTCTGGATTATTTTACATTACATTGATCGACAAGCATTATTAGATCTATAATACTAACAAGTTTAGACCTTTTTTGCAAAACAATACAATATGTTTGAAATCAAATGCCAGTAAAACTTGCAGTATAACTATTAAAAGCAATATGAAAAGTACTCAATATCGAATGCGGTTGAGGGTGTGCATGTGTCACATTCATCACATTCAATAATCCGGTTAATCCTGGTGACTGAAGTGCAGACGTTTGGAATGCCTGGTTGATTCATTGCCCTTTAGCAAATAAAAAGGAAGGATTGAGCTAAGTTGGTGCTAAAGAATATGAAAATCATGAAATCAGCCTTCATTCATACCATGGTATGCTCATATTTATCTGACCAACCCATGCTCCAATGGCAGTGCCATTTTGGAATATAAATACAACATTATTATGGTTTCTTGCACCATTTGCCATAAGATTTGTGATAATTTCACCCTTGTTTTGGCCTGCAATGCCATTTCGAGAACTCGGAGAAGTGGGAACATCGTTGAAATCTGCCTGATTCCATTCAATATGAGGGCGGGCATATTTTTGTCTTTTTTTAGAGCTTTGAGGACCAAGGTAGCTGTTTTACGATTTTGAAGGACAAGGGGGAGATTTTCAGGTGCTAAACACAAGAATATCAATCAATATATATGAACATAAACATGCATGGAAATAATTTAACTGCTAATTTTTACATACTTGTCTCGCTTTTTTTTGCAAGTTTTTTAATGTCTTTTTCTCAAATATAATGATGTTGATCCATTAAAATCACATGCACGTGAACAATTGTTCACGCCGATCACTTTTGCAAGAAAAAATTTGAACATCTTTGATCACTATACATAAGATATGTCTTGCAAATCTAGAAATAACAGATGAATAACTCAAAGTAGATTTACTACAAATCCTGCGCAATATTTACAATTTCAAAACTGGGATAAATATGATCATATTATTCATGAAGGCCATATAACTGTCATAAATAAGAAGACACAAGATGTGAATGAGGTATTTGATTATGAAGAGGTATGTAGATATCTAGAGATAAATAATATTGGTTTGGGCATTTCTCAATATGTATAGGAATTAATTGGCTTATTTTTTTTTTGACACTTTATGAATATATCAATGAAAATCTCAACCACCTGGGTCAATTTATTGATATAGAAAAAAATAAATTTACATAATAAAAATATACAGTGTGGGACAAAAAAAACTGGAATTTTTTGGTACGATTTCAGAAAAAGGATTTTTTTTGTTCTATCTAGCATAAAATTGTCACTATGTTCTATACAAGGATCATTCCTGAATTGATTACAAATATTAAGAAACTGTTTTGATTTAAATAGGATCTTTGAAAGTCTATAATTTTAAGTTCGAAATTTACCAACAAAAATTTCAACTTAAAAACGTTCTGTTAGTTACATGATTATTCAACAATGTTTATGTATTGAAGCGTCAAAAGTTTTGGTGATTTTGTTAAATGAGACATAAAGTAATGAATTCTAAAAAATTTTGAAAACTGGAATGATTTTTGGTAAATTAGTGAAAAATAGGTTCACAGATTTTTGTAATTGGATTTTTAATGAAACAAAAATTAACTTTATTATTTAATTTTGAAAACAATTAGAAACAATTTTTTAATATAATTTATATCAATAGGAACCTCAGATTTTCAGCTTCCTTTTGGTATGTTTTTTATCTGTTTTTATTTAACCATAATTGAGAAATATATAAATAAAGATTTCCGGTTTTTTTTGTCCCACACTGTATAACATTTTTCAATATTACCTTGATATTTATTTATGTGGTGGTGATGAAACAGTTGGACTTGGATGAAAGTTTCGAGGCGGATGTGTAATAGTCTGATCTAATGCTTGAACTACTAGACTTTCATTTACAATCATAATGTTCTAAGTAATATATTCAGTTTTTGTCAGCTAAATTTTATGAAATAAAGTATCATCTAGGCCATCAGGAAAATGGGTACAAATATTATGCATATATAATACGCAATTGCAGGGATTAAGCATATAATATATGTACAATTTGCATACATAAAAAAATATGTGATTTGTACGCATATTATATGCTTAATCCCTGCAATTGTGTATTATATACACATAATATTTGTACCCATTTTCCTGATGCTTGGGGATATAATTATCTACATAGAACCTAGGGACCCTTTTATCCAGGAAGATAAAAGTCATTTTTATTTAACTTGACTGTAAGTCAGCAGGTAGGCTGTGTGTTGAGCATTAAATAACCTATTAATTAGGAAACTTGGATTGCATGCTTGCAATATGTTATTTTTATTACTTATTTATTTATCTATTCTATCTACCTCAGATGTGTAAAATGTATGATTATAAAAGTGCAAGTGACTATCTTTATGAATTAAAATGCAAAGAAACCAATAATGACAAAATGATAAAACAAATTGCAATGATTTATTTTTACATGTAAGTTATATTTATTTATTTTAGAAAAAAAAGTTTTTTTCTTTATTAATACTATTTAATTTTTGCTAGCATTGATAAATTTTTAGAAGATCCATTTGATGAAAATGGAAAGAGTAGAGATCTGTCTAAAATGGATCATGCAATAATTATGACAGCACCAATAATTAGAATTTTGTTTAATGACGTTTTAGATGATCTGGAGCTCTGTTGGTAAAAAAACCATCATTGTTGTATATTTATATGATATGTGTCATATAGGGGTGAAACTATATCCACAGCAACTGGAGATAACTGACATAAAACTGATTTGAGAATTGTACATAGAAAGGATGGCACAGAACTCAGTCATACAGAATGTGCCAAATCATCTACTCCAGGAAAAGCTATTCGTGATAGGTCAAAATGTTTGCAAACTTTAAAATGTGTTTTTGACAAATATTTAAAAAAAGATTTATCAGAAAGTGATGTTAAAGACTCAAAAATGATAGTGTTACCAGAATTGGATTTGAAGGCTCTTTTGGCCAAAATCAACTAATTCCGCAATTCTTAATTTTTATTACATATTATTTTATTTTAGTATTATTTTATCCGTAATACGTTTGTAACAATCTTTAATCTTGATTGATCGGTAAAATAATTCTAGTCGAAATTAGGCAATTAATCCATACCATATTTGG
>CAUDNR010002857.1:7238-27580 GCA_958430865.1 Entrophospora sp. SA101 | reverse complement strand
TGTAGCTCTATACAATTGGGAATATTTTCACTGTGATAAGACAATGGAACCATTTTCTACATGGAAAGGACAAAAATTACAAGAAGAAGTTATTTCTGATTTAAAAAAAGTGAGAAAAGTTTATTTTTTATTCTCCTGATGACTATTATATTTTTAATGATTTCTGAAATGCTATTGATTTGGATTTGCAGAAACTTTCATCAAATAAAGCTAAAATTACTGAGCTGACTTCAACCAAAGAGTCAACTAGTAAACAAATAAATCTTTTACGTCAAGAAATAGAAAATTATACAGCTCAAATAGAAGAATTGAAGCAAAGTTTGGATTATGAAATTGAGCATCGCAATATAGCTGAATCACGAGAAAATGAATTGATTGTTGAAAAAAATAATGAAAAAGAAAATCATGAAAAAGAGTTGGAAAAATTACGTAAAGAAAAGAAAGAAATCGAGAAACAAGAAGAGCAAAAGATTAATGAATTGAATGAGGTTCAATTTGCATTTATTTATTATATACCTTATATATATATATATATATATATATATAGACGTGAAGCTTTAATATTTTATAATTGACTTTGATGTCTTTATATTTTTCTTTTATTCAATTTAAACCTTCCATAGAAATTAACAGTAGCACAACAGCAAATTTTAGATCTTAATATGAATATAGAAGAACGTGATGCCGATTTACAATTTGTTAGGCAGCAGCTTAACAAACAAAGTAGTCGAACAAAAGATACAACTGAACGTTATTTGAAGGAACAAGAACGGCTCCGATCTGTATGTTTTTCTCTTTTTTTTCTTTTTTTTTTTAAATAATAAATTGATCTATTTCTTTATAATGATTTTATAATTGATTATTATGTTTTTAGGAATTGGATATAGCACGTCAAGAATCAGAACAATTAAGTACTCAATTGGAAAATCTTGGTGATGAATTGGAAAATAAGAAAAATACTATTATCGAATATGAAAATGAAGTTAAACATTTGGTACATATATACATACATGTGTATATGAATGGATGAACGTGATTTACTGACTATCATATGTTGTTATTATTATAATTATGCAAAATAGAACAATATGAAGAATAAGTTGAACGAAAAATTTTTATCAAGTGAAAATGCCCGAATAAAAGCCGAAGAACAATTTAGAAATCTTCAAATGGTATATATAATATGTGTGTGCGACTTTTATCATACAAGTTGGAAAATTAATAATAATAATAAAAATCTATTTGTTCTTCTATTTCAAATAACTATATATTATATGGTATAGGATACTCGTGATAAAGATTCTACTATCGATGAATTAAGATCCCAAGTAGCAAATCTAGAAAACAATTTATCACAGGAGAAAAAAGTAATCCTAAAATACGATACAATTAATTGATAATATTATCATATATTTAATTACTTATTATCATCATCACCATTATTGTTATTATCAGGTTACCTATTCCAATGAGACCCAGCATCGGGATCAAATTATTGAACGTAATACATTATTGATGACAGCATATCAATATTTGGATGCTTTAATGTCAGATGGAAGTAATAAACAAGTTAGTTAACTTATAATCATCACCATCATCGTCGTCATTATTATCAGAAAATGTATTTAATTTAACAATGTTATTTTTTTAAAGTCGAATTATCCTAAACCATCAACCAACTTTAAACTTTTCCATGAGCAACTTTTATCTAAACTAAAAACAATTAGTGCCGCTTATAATAATTTTGATAGTCGTGTTAAAGAAATTGTTATACGGTGGCAAGAACAATACGAGTAAGTATATTTATCTGTTATCATCAATTTTACCCTAATAATTGAAAACCTTCAATTCATTCGCAATTCTTATGAATGCATTGTCTAGATCCCTTAAAAATCAAATGGACCTTAAAATAAGCCATATAGCTAAACTTGAAAATGCTATCAACAAGATTGCAAGCAATCAAGAACATTGGAAAGAACAAGCCAGGAAAGCCCAAAATGAACTTGAAATAACAAAGGTTTTTTTCTTTGAAATATCAATCTCAATGTCAATATAATGTCAATGCACATATTTATCCTTGATATTATTCTTATTATTTAATTCAGAGTACAAACGAAGAACTTAATGATCAAATGTCAAGTCTACGTCAACAACTTGAAGAATTAAGAAATGTAAAATTACATGCCAATGAACTTGAAAATAAGCTCAAGGAAGGCGAACGGCAAATCAGAATCATTGAATCCAAATTCAAAGATGATGAAAGAAAATGGGAAATGAAACTTAAAGATTTGGAGTTCAAGGATATGCAATCCGTAGAACGATTCAAAAATGAAGCGCAAACTTCAAAGGAGAGAATTGATTCATTAAATGAAACTTTGAAGTATGTTTACACATGGAAATTTAAAATTATTATTATTATATAACAATCAGTTAATAATAGATAATTATAATTATATACAGAGATATTGAAACACAATTACAAGCTCAAATTCGTAGAAATAACCAATTACAAGAATTGAACTCTATACAAAAAGCTTCAATGGAGGTGTGTTCTTCATTTATACATTCAAAAAAAAATTTTCAGAATTATTATTAAATATTATTTCAAATTTTTTTTAAGGCAACCAATGAATCTAAAGCCATTGCAGCAAAAGCAGAGAGCACTTTTGCAATGCTTAACGAACAACTCAGAGAACAAATGGAAGAAAAAAATAAAACTATTGAAAGTGAGCGACAAAGAATTAAAAAATATGAAGAACAGGTATTTTATTTAATAATACTTTGCTTGGTTGTTTGAAGTCATGGTTTTATTAAAATTTTTAATTTTAATTATTCACTCCCTATTATTATTATTAGTTTGATGCTATAGTGGAGGAACAAAAACGTTTGCATGATCAGATTGGAAAACGTGATGTTATGATTAATAAAGCTCTCAGTGGATTACAGGTACTTTATATTTATATTCATCTATTATAAAAAGTATTAAGTAATAATTAATATTGAAACTTTTTAAAAATAAATTTTTATTTTAAAAGTTGATAAATCAAAGAAAAGATTTGATGGAGAATGCTATAGTTCGTCAATTAACAGAAGAGATGCAAACTGCTCTTATGTTAGATGGAGATAGTAATCGTCGACAGGGTTATCAGCCACCACAATTTATCAATCCACCGTGGAAACCAGCAGGATCGGGTAATGGTTTCTCTTTAATAAAAAAACCAAAATCAACAAATACCCCAGCTGCTTCAAAATCAGCTATACCTACAATATCATCTTTGAGTAAAAAAACTTCACTGTTGGGAGGGTCAAACATTGCAAAGCCTAGTGGTGGGTCCCGGTTGCCAATAAGTGATAAGGGTACTAATAACAGTAATATCGCTAATATTAACGGATCCGGTACTACATCATCTACAACAATTCCACGATTAACATCACCAACCAACAACATTGGGAAAGGCAATAAATAATTAATCGTCTATATTACTCTTAATTGTAAATTTTTTTTTATTTTAATTATTAATAAATTTAATTAATTTCCATGATTGTACATTAATGTTTCTCTATTAATTCAAAACTTTAATTTAATGACTTTTTTGTCAAGAAATTCTTATCTTTTTCTCATAAGCAATCAATGTCTATTTCAATGGCATTTCCAAATATCTTCAAGTTGAAAATTCTATATTTAATGATTTAAATTAAAAGATTCAAAATTATGTTTAACAATGTTTATTCCAATTTTTCATATCAATGGATTATTTTTTGAGTCATTTTTTCTAAATTTTATGAGTGTCAATTTTAGTATTATTTTGGATTGTATCTCAACAAAACCGTTCCTTAGTGCTTCGCCAAATTAATAGAAACATCTGATTGCCTTTCACCCCCTGGTCAGTAAGTTGGAAAAGCTTGAACATCGTTTAGAGTAGCGCGTCTCCGTTCAACTAAAGGCACGAAAATTTTCACAATCAGTATATTGATTGCTGTCGATGTAAGCTTGGATACATATATATAACGGAGCTTGTATGGATTAAGTAAACTTTCAAGAAGACCATCAGTCACTCAAGACATTGGGAGTACGTGATAAATCTCGATTTCTATCTGGTATAAGAGGAAATGGGGAATCTGAAAGCCCAATAAATCTTGATCAAGTTCCTCAGCCGAATGTGAACATGGTTAGGATAGTTAATTCGATCAATTAGCCCTTGTCAGTTGGAGAATCATTAGTTTTAAGAACATTCATTCTTCCATCATTGATAAATAAAAAGATAACAGTTTAAAGAAATAAAAACCCTTTAAATTTTTGTAATGTTGAGATTAAAGAGTCCAACTCACTTTCTCCACTAATTACTACTATATAAAATAATTAACGTTGAATGATTTGATACTGCCTGCTCTAGATCGGCTGAAAAAAAGAACCTTCGTATGTTATTTTTGCGTGAAACTGTTATATACCAATAATTTGAATATCGTTAGAATAATTGAAGCTACTAATGCTATTTCCATCAATTTAGAACACTGCATGATATTGATAATTAGGCTCCGAATAAATCGAATCGAAACCGAGTCCACATTTAATATCTAATTAGATTTCTATTGTCATTAAACACTTAAACAACACGAGTTTTACCCAAAATCTTTTATCAGAGTTTGAAGCACGTGCAGACAAGTTATTTGTGATCCGTGGAGCAACCTTTACTTAACACACAAATCAAGACTTTCGAATATGTCAAGGCTGAAGCTTTATAAAGTGCTTTTTTTCAAACGATTGTTTTTAGAAGCCCGACAATTTCTAATTGGTATATTTTTTTTTTAAACTCCTGCCTATGTTTTAACATGTAATTTATAGTTACGGTTATATGTACAATAAATTTGAGAGAAATAGCGTGTTCCAAGTAAAAAATTAAGGACTCGATCCGAATTATTGTTGCTCAACATATGCTTAAGAGCTTCATGTAATTCAGCAAACTCTTACCTACTTTCAAGAAAAGAATATTCAGTAGAAGTATCATATCCATTGATCCCAAATTGTTAGGTAGGTGTTGTTGATGTTTTGATCACAATCTTTAATACATTAAAAGGTTGAGAAACTATATTTATATTGAACTACGCATTCATTCTTCAACTGATTGTTTAACAATTGTGATGACAAACATCTAATGAAATAAATATTTTGAAATAGAATTTTGTTGGTCGATTATTATTATTATATTTATTTTGTGTTATAAAGTTTTTAGCCACAAACAAAACATGTAAAAAAATAAATTTAGAGATGAAAAACATTTTAAATAAAATTAAACATAGTGATGAATATTCAAAAGAAAGAAAAGGAAAATACGGAGAATGCCCAACCTGCAATAGATATAATACTAATTGGGCATGGTGTCAATCATGTGATCCAAAGCTATTAACTGAAGGATGGACTAGTGACAATGAAACATTAGATCAGTTGATTAAAAGTACACAGCTTAAGGCAACAATATATGATAATGAATATTATCTTCAATGGATTCCTTATAATGATTTAACAAATATTGAAAAGATAGGTGAAGGTGGTTTTGCAACTATATACAAAGCTACTTGGTTAAATGGCAATAAAAGTACAAATTATGGAAAAAGAACTAGTAAAGATAGGACTGTGGCATTAAAAAAACTACATAATTCATCATTTTCTAAAAAGTTATCACAATTTAATTATTACTTTAATAAAAATGATCATTTAAGACCTTTTGTTGATAAGAATTGGTCATCTTTATGTACTGAACGTTCAAGAACTGCTACATGGTAATATTGATTAATTGATAAAAAAAATTTTTTTTAAGAAAATATTTTTTATTGACAATATATATATTAATGAATTAATAAATAAAATGTTAGGTGGGCTACTTTAGGTTCATGTTTATATTCCACAAAAGATATTTTTGTTGCCAAAGATGAAAATAATAGATCTGCAAGTTCAAATTTTTGTCTTATGGATCCAAATTTATGGAATATAAAACCAGGTTGTTTTGGAGTTAGTGTTTAATTTCTTTTTTTTTTTTTTTTATAAAAATGAATCAATATCATATGTCTATAAGATCTGCAACTCAAAATAATATATTTTTTTTAATGTTTATTAGTCAACACATTCAAGGATTCCATCTCGTGCTGTAAAAGAAACTATTAATAATCGTAATTTACGTATTACGCATGATTCCAATGCACATAATGATGCTTCACCACCACCACCAACACCACCACCATCATCATCATCATCAAAAAAACCATCATCATCATCATCAAATCGTTTTCATGAACCATCTACCGCTGGCAATGAAACTTCTAATCAATCAAATCCTTCAAATACTGTAATTGCATTGATTGAAGCACGTTCATCTTCAACAGAATTTGGGCAATCGGGAGAACAAAATAATCTTCGAAATGGGTTTAAATATTTACCTTGTAAATCAGATAAATTATTTTCTTATACACAATATCGAAACTCTGAATTGAGACCATATGGAGTGCGACTTTCTAAAGAAGATGCAAGTCTTTCAGTATGGATTAGTGGTGATCAATTAACTACCACAACTGATCACGGGTTTTCAATGGCAAGAGCCAACTGTCCCGTAAAAGAAGGAAAGTGGTTTTACGAAGTTTTTATAGATCGTGGAGGTGAAGGAAAAGTTGATGGCAAAGATGGTGCACACGTGAGAGTTGGGTGGGCACGTAGAGAAGGTAGGAAATAATTAAAAGATTACAACTACTGTAAATCATGGTTATAATTAATAATTATTTGGTAACATATAACGATTATTAAGGTTATTAAAAAATATATAAATTTATTTGTAGGCAATAGGAATTCTCCAGTTGGATCTGATGGATATAGTTATGGAATAAGAGATCTTACAGGACAGAAGGTTCATATGTCACACGTAAAAAAATTTGGGGAACCTTTTAAAACAGGTGATGTTATTGGTATTTATATATCATTACCACCTTTGAAAAAAGTTAGTAAAGGTTATAAATATAAAGCACCTAAAAGACAAAGAATTCCTATTTTATTTAAGGGGGAAACGATATTTGAATATAAAGATTTCAAGCCAACTCGTCGAATGAATAAACTGTTAGAATTACCAGAAAAGCCAAAAAAAAAAGAATTTTGGTGGCAAAGACAACAACTAGAAGCCGCAGAAGAAGAAAAAGAAAAAAAGAAAAGACAATTATCACCAGAGCCAGAATTGCCAACATTACCAGGATCAAAGATAATAGTCTATAAAAATGGAATATGTCAAGGAATAGCATTTGAAAATTTATTTTCATTTTTTCCTATAATTGATAAATATACGGCAGATGATGATTTGATTGAAGATGACGGATCGTTGGGGTATTACCCAGCAGTTTCAATGTTTAGAGGTGGGACATGTACTTTAAATTTTGGACCTCATTTCAAATATCCACCACCTCCCAATCCCGGACTTGAATTATATAGTAATAGTAGTAGTAGTAACAATAGTAGTAGTAGCAACAGTCGCAGTAGTAGTAAAGGTAAAGAAAAATTAATATCATCAAAGAAAAAAATTGAAATATGCAAATGGAAACCGATGTCAGAAAGATACATGGAATATGTTGCAGAAGATGTAGTTTACGATATTGTAGATGAAATAGAATTATGGGATTGGATGAGAGGACAAAATAAAAACAAGGCTTCAATGGTCAATAAAAGACCATATTCAGCAATATTAGCTAACAATAATAATAATTCACAGGAATTTTCTGATGGAAATTCGAAAAAATTTAAACAGGAAAAACAAGAACCAAAGATAGAAGAAGAATATGATGACTCAAAATATTTAGCGCAAGATTGGGATCTATTTATTTAATATTGTAATAATGAAATCTATCTTTTATTAAAAAAAGATTAATATACCTTTATTTTTTTCCTTTCTCCTCTGATGATAATGATGATTATGAAGGGGGTTTGTTTGAATTTCGATAGGTAATACTATATTACTATCAAAAAAAAAAGGCAGAAAGATCTACTTTTATATTTTCTTCTTTACACACACATAAAGCCACAGGATAAATGTTACTAATGACAACAATATAACAATGTTTTAGTATCTGGTTTGCTGTGGCAGATTAAAAATTTTTTGTAAGAGTTTTTTTATTTTTTTGTTATTCTTCTAACAAATCAAAAATTCTTACATACATAAATATCTACAAATTGATAATATACTATATATATGTGAAATATGTTCATTTATTTACTTTATATTGTAAATAATAATGATAAAATTTTTAGGACCCTGGATAATTTTTGTGCTTACTTTTGTTGGTTTATTGTCTAGTAACAATATCTTTTTTAATATTAATAAGGATTCTTTTTACAAATTCTTATATGGGATATACTGCAAATAAATTTTAGGACATTTTATTATGGATAATTATTATATAGAAGTTAATATAATCGATATTCTATAAAGGATGATTTGGACAACTTTTCTCTTGAGAGTGATGAAAAGAGACTAGAGATCTAGTAAATTAAAAAACAGCATCCATAAGTGTATTATAATGCTTCAACCAATTCTGATTTAATGGGATTTTTTGTAATTAATTGCACATGTTTCATTCTAACATACCGGTTGCAACTTTTGATGATGATTGCAATACCTGGTTGCAACCGCCTTTGCGATCACTTTGTTTCTTTTTTTTTGGATTGCGACATGTAACACTTCTAACGTCAAGTTTCTCGTGCAAAAAATTACACTATTTTCAAGACCCTAAGTAATTATTGAATCTCAAGGTAGAATGGCTCACTACTCCTGAACAATTCGTTGCATGGTGGAACAAGAATTACGTAAATTGCAAAGATGAAGGCCCTTCCAGCTATAATTACCACCGGTCAGAATATGGATGTTGGAGTGTTGTTTATGAACAACATATACAACGTTTAAGTCAAAATAAAGATCTTTGCTAAAAAAGTTTATTCATTTCAAAAGAGAAAAATTAAATAAAATGCTTTTATGTGTCCTTTTTACATGTCATTTTGTAAATTGGTGGTGGCAATATTTGTCTTGCACAATGCAGATTTGTAAGATTGTCCGCCGTTTTTCTTTCCTTGATATAGAACATTTAGATATTTTCCATCAAAGCATTCCATTTGGATAAACGGTATAATGTGGATAAAACAAAAAAAAACAAACCTTTGAATTTAATCCTAACAAAACGTCCGGCCACCCGAAATCTAAGTACTATGTTATTTGATTTCTTTTATTTCTTTTCATTTTCCAATGCAGAAAATGATTTGTGCATTCGGAAATTAATTGACGTAACTTGCGTAAAACTTATAAACACGCAGCAATATTTGGAAATTTTCCTGAATCCAACTCATTGTCATTAAAGATTGTAATTCCGCTTGCATACTTGCAACATTTCCTATAACTATAAGAATTTTTACAGAAAATGTAAAAAAGATACACAAGCATTCTCTTTTACAGGATGATTCTGTAAAATTTCTTTTTGGTAAAATGGAAATGTACTAGAAAGTATTCACGGATTGATCAGATGACCAGTTATGTACTTGATGAAAAAATAAATAAATGGTAATAATAATAACACAACCTTTGGATGGCAAACATGATTTTATGATAAATTGATTACGACTGATACTCCCTTATTTTCTAATCATTTTGGTTAATTTATGAAGTAAAATTTTTATTTCCATGCTTTGGCTCTTCAACATTGACACAATTAATTTACATTTGATAATTGACTATTTGTAGCTTCATCAATAATACAATTTTACAGTTGAGACAGATTAAATAAATAGATTAAAATCTTGAACATTATATAAAACCTTTTTTTCTTTTGTCCATATCAACAGATGAATTAAAATAAATAGAATACAAATAGAATGTCTAATTTTCTAACAGACCATATTTATTCATATTTATATTAATATTAATATTGTGCATGTAGTAGAATATATAGTTTGGAAATAAATAAACAATGACAAGATTTTATATTTTTATTACTTAAGTTAATTCAATTTGTTGAGAATCTAAAAAAATATTTAATGTGGATATTAATAAATTAATATTAATATAGATTTTAAAAAAACGAAAGCAATCAATGATTAAATGTTAATAATTACCATTATTATTACCAATAACTGTCACCTTACTGGAATTCACAGGTTGGGGAAGGTTTGTAAATTTTAATAATCTGCTTGTATATATAGCATTTGGATGAATTGTTGCAGTAATTGTTGAAGGATCAAATTTTATTTCATCCATTTTATAAAATTTTTCAAATGAACTAAACCATAAATCAATAATATTAAAAATTTCTTCAGCAGTTGGACGTTTATCTGGATTAGCATCCATGCATTTGAATGCTAGTTCAATATAGAATTTTGGTGTGTTGTTTGAGAATCCAGTTCTTTCACCTTTACATATTTTCATTGCAAGATATTCATCATGTGCCAAATTATTAATACTACAGACATCAAAACTCCAAAAAAAAAAATCATTTAGATTAATTTATAAGAATCTAATTTTTATTTTTATTAAATAATTTTTTACCATTATTTTCTGAATCACTTATTGAAGCATCATTTTTTTTCTCAGGTTGTATTTCTCCTAGACCTTTTGTAATTGAATCCTTCATTGTCATCAATTGGGCTTTGACAAAGAGATCTATCTAATTGATGGTTTTCTAAACCTTTTACTTTTTTAAATCCAATAATTTCATGACAACCTTTTTCTGACCTAGTTACATCCATTGTTTACACCTATAATTGTCCTTTTCATTGTTTATTTGTAATTACTTTATTAAAAATCATTTGTATTATTAAACATATCTAGTATTTAATCACCTGTCTTAAAGTCAGATCTATCTATTTTTAAAAAAGGTGACTTGTTTTCTAAAGATTTCGACAGTGATAAACTAATTCCGTTTTTAAAGTTTTCTTCGGTATGTATTTCATGTTACACGGTATAAAATTTCACGTTCAATGTCTTCTACTACTACTGTACAAGTTGAATCTCAAGAAACTGACAATACCAACACCAACAACACCAACACCAATACCAATAAAAATACAAATAATGTCAAGGAAAATCCAGTTGATGATGTACAAACACCTCAGGAATTAGTAGCATATGTATAGAGAAAATTCGATTTCTTTATCTCTTGAGATTTTTTTAAATGATAATAATATTTTGTAATGATCTATTTTTTAGGTTGAAAATGTAGTTCAACAAATGGTATAAACATTTTTCTTAATCATATGATTTTAGATTTATAAATAATAATTCACTTTTTTCAAAATCTTAGCAATCAAATTTTGATGAATTATCAGCAAGCTTATTTTCCAAAAGTAAGGATTAAACTTTTTTTTTATAATCATTATCATGCCATAAGAATAATAACGATAATAACATCACTATTATTTAAATTGAATATTTATTAGTGGATAATATGGGATCAAGAATAGATACACTTGAAAAATCGCTTGGAGAATTGATGGAACAAATGAATAAATGATTCTTAATATATATATTTAAACCAAACATCTCATTAAATATTATATATATTTACACAAGTAATTTAAATTAAATTAAATAAAATAAATAAATAAATAAATATAAATGTAATTATGATTCTAAAATGAAATTATAATATAAATGTAATTATGATTCTAAAATGAAATTATAAGTATGATTTTAAAGTGAAATTATAAATATGATTTAAAGTGAAATTATAAATATGATTCTAAAGCGAAATTATAAATATGATTTTAAAGTGAAATTATAAATATGATTCTAAAGCGAAATTATAAATATAATAATGTCAATGTTATTGACCTCCCTCCCCGACTAATTTAAATTCAACACCGTTAATCTTTAATTTCTCATTTTTTGATTTTTTCTTTGGCAATATTTTATTATTGTTAAAATTTGATTTTGCACCAATATTATTAATAATACTGCCATCAATATTACCAACACCATCGTTGTTACCATTATTTTTGAGATCAGCAACACTAGCATTGTTAATGTCTACAGTTCCATTAACAAAATCAAGATTATTAATATTATCTTTTTCTCTTTCCATTGCCTCAATTTTCTTTGTTAATTTTCTAACACGATTTTTAACCTTGATTTTAAAAGCTGCTTCTAACAATAAATCTGGTGTCAAAAACTCATGTGGGATATGTAATAAAAACTCCAAGATTTCTGAACTTGTTGGACATTCTTTAAGGATATAATCTTGTGAACATTCCATTATTGCCAGCCCAATTCTATAGAATAAATTCACGCCCTCAAAATAAAACATATCCCAGACACGTAGTACAGATGCCCATGGTAAGGTCATGGTAAATAATGTCATGAACCATGGAGTGACATATATGAGTGGAATTACATCATTTTCTGCCTATTTGAAAAATATTTATTATTAAAGCTTATTTTGTTGACAATAATTTTTCAAAAAATATATATAAATTACCAAATGTTGTGCTAATTTAGGATAATTTTCAATTAAAAGTTGTTCAAATACGATGGAATTTATTCTAATTTGAGTCAACTTGGGTGTAAAATAGCCAACCATATACTTTTCTAAGGTTGCTACAAGTAACCAAAATGAATCTTCTACTGGCATTTGCATAAGCATCATGCCAGCCAAGCGTCCCATTCCTTGACAATACCCTATTGATGGATTATAATGTGCATATGCTTTAAGAACATCATGAAGGTCTTCTTGTCTAAAAAAAAAAAAATGTTAATATAACAAATAAACATTCGTTTATATATGATACATAAATAATAAATACCCAAAACCAGTCTCTTTTCGAAATTGAATATGGTCAGGATAACATCTATGTATATCAATCTCAATTATATCATAAATAGGAATAGCAGGGCGTTTCCGTAATTCCTGAATAAATTCAAAATAAATAATATTTATATAGATCTTATCTAATATTTATAATTGAAATAACAATAACTTACATCATAATAACCAGGTTTCCTAAATTTATCTGCACTTGCCATAAATTGCCATGCTTTTCCACGCAATGACTCGGGAATACCAAGACGAACCAATTTTTTAATCTGGTCAATAATCATTTCAAAACAACGACATTATTAATTACAATTATTATAGCCATATATTTATTTATTAAATTATGTAAAATATATATATTAAATAATAATACCTTTCTTGAATCTCTGGCCATAGTAGGATTCATGTTACTAAGAATATCCAACCATTTTGCTTCATGTTGACGATATAACTGAATAACACGCGTAGATTTTTCTTCGGTACTAGGAGTTTGTATACTAAACGTTGTATTATTAATATTAGACATTATTTAATTTAATTATGTAATAATAAATAATAAATAAATAAACAAAGCAATATACAAACATTCTTGGAATCCTATCTGCTCCTATTGTAATTTTTTCTTCTAAAACATTATAAACAAATCCATATTCATCGATAGTAAGAATTTGTTCCTTTTTCGGTTTTACAACCTCAACTTGATTTTGTGAATTGTGTGATGTCATGGATAATGATGATGATGGAGGTAGAGGTGGCGGTGATGGTTCAGTTGTTACTGAAGATTCAATTGCTGATTCATCTATTACTATTGATGTTTCAATTTTGAATGATTCTAAAACAATTTCTTTTATTTCATTATTTTTGAGATCTTTAGAGGTAATAATGACTTTTGGATTTTCTTTAATGTTAAATTGTTCAGAGATTGATGATTTGGTTATAGTGTCGGGTACCAAATCTATCTTAAAGGTTGGAATGACAACAACATTTTTGTTTTGATCAGATTCTACAAATGAATTCTTGCGATTATATAATATTAAAGTTTCTCCCTCTTCATCCTCACATTCATCCTCATCCTCATCCTCATCCTCATCTTCATCTTCATATTCAATTTCATTCAAATCAGTATCCTCAACAACAATTCGAGGAGTATTTAAAGTATTTGTTATGTTATTATTATCATTACTTTGTATCTCTGATGATGGTGATGATGATAATTCAGTAGAAACGGTAGAAGCAGCAGTAGTAGCATGATTATTTTCATTTGTAATGGTTTCATGTTTAGCAAGTTTAGGTGAAGGTGAAGGTGAATGATGATTTTCCATATTATTACTATTACTATTAACGAAATTTTGTCTATTGTCTCCTGAAATAGAGTTTTTAAATATTAAACTATGAAAAATATGGAAAATAAAAAATGTATATATGTGTTTATACTCACGTTTATTAATATTAAAATTATTTGATGCATCAGGATGATAATATTCATCATGATGATCTGTCTCGATCGATTGATCTTTGTTTTGTAATATAGGTATCGGATTATTATGTTCTGATATATAAGAAGCAGTATCACTAGAAATCAATATTGTTGGTGACGTATTTTGACATTTTTGTGATGAAACTGAACTTGATGACAATGATGATGGTAATAGATTTGGTAATGTGTTGTTTCTTCGAAGTGACGAAAGTGAATTGTTATCTAACAATGTCTTATTATTATTATTATTATTATTATTATCATCATCATCATCATTATTGTTTTCATGATTAAATTCAGTTTCATTATAGTTTGTCCTTAATAATAAACTAGATGATCTTTTTAGTGGATTGGCTATTATTATTGCCGGTTTTTGATGATTTTGAATTGCATCAGAATGAAGAAAGTCACTTCGACTTTTAGATAAATCTGGTAAGTTTCTAATAATATTATTATTATTATCTGAAAGTGGTGCGTTATGATTTCGATTTGAAGATTTTTGCTCCAATTTTAATGATTTAAGATCTTTCAGAGGGCCATTGAAATTGACTGTGCTGCCTTTAAATCTTCCAATAACGCTTTCACAATATCCCTGAATTGACAATTAACATTAATAAAAAATTATGAATTTAACTGACCAATTAAATAATTATTCCAAAAATCTTACAAGAAAATAATCATCTTTAATATGTTTTAAAATTGTAACCGTTTCTCCTAATTATATTATGAAAAGTTTATTTAATAAAATTTTAATTTTTTAAAAAAAATGTTATTTATCATTTTATTATTGAATTTTATTATTATTCAATTACCAGTGAAAAACATTAAATCATCCTCGGTATCTGCCAACGTATCTTGATTAGCAATGCCTTTACCGATTCCGCCTTTAATTAAAAAATTATCAAAGTTATTAAATAATTTTAATCGATTAATTGTATTAAAATTATTAAATACCTCTTTTGGCGAATTCATGTAATTTTTCCAATTTTTTAGGATCTTGTGTTATTAAATGTTTTTCACTCATTTTGTATTTAATAAAGAGTGTTGATAGTTTAAAAGGTTTATGTTAAAATTGTCAACAGATGATTTAAATTTTAATAATTTGAAGAAAGTGTATACTTGTGAGTTCATTCAAGTTAAAAAATATTTTCTAAAATATCTTTTAGACAAAAAATTACTTTTGGTATCTCAAAAATTAATTCAGATATTAAAAGAATTTAAAACTTTTATCTATTTTACTTTGACGTGTACTTGTGAGCCCAATACGGTATTTTGTGTGAAAATGTATTTTTTATACTAACTACTAATAAAAATATCTTTTCCAAAAAAGGATATTTAGCATACATGATATTAGTATTAATATTAATGGCGTCAAAAAAAATAATTTTTCGAATTCGAATTCGAAATTAAAAATCGAAATTTGAGATTAAAACTAAATTCATTTTTTGCTTGCGGCTTATTCATGTATTTAAAGATAATAATCCTAGAACCGAAATCTTTTATTTGCCAGATTCAAAGAAGTCTGGAAAGACAATTAAATGCTGTATAGCATAGGAAACGAAACATTTCCTGGAAAATATGATGCAAATTGTAATGATAGAAGTTCAGTGAAAGCCCTCAATTGATGGAAAAACATCTAGCTAATAATTGTGTAAATGTACCTGTTGAAACAAATTTATCTGGAAATTGTACTTAATAGCATCTAGAACAAGGTTCATTAAGCATTGCTTAAAAGGTACTAAAAAAAAGTTACCTAATGATTTCTCGGGTTTTTTCTTTGCATTCTGAATTAGCATCTGCCACAATTACTAGATCTTTTTTTATTTTGTCCAATGCCTTCTTTATGTCCTTAATTGATATGTCTCATTATACTTGGTAACAACATTCTCACAAGTCCATTCTTCAGTAGGGACGACGAACTATATAGAAGAATTCCACAACAAATAGAACAGGCTACAAAAACTTCTGATAAATAAGTACATTTTTGAAAAAAAAACAATTTACTGATGGATCAATGATTAACGAACTGAGGATCTGTATCAAAATATTTTTTATTGTGAATGAAAAACATATTTATTATCAAACACGTCTGCTTATTGCACAAAAACATGAAAATTGTCTATTAAAGGCTCTTGTGACAGATAGATATTTAAATAGCTCTCACTACATAGTAATGGCCATTCACAAGTTTAGCTTAGAAATTGCTAACTTAATGATACAAGACAAATATCAATACATTTGTATTATATGTTTATTTGGTAATAGTAAAAAACAATGTTTAATATTTAATGAACAATGAGATGAATTTTATATTGTTATTAGTTTAAATAATTTTTATCTGTAATATTAAATTTTTGTATTTCTGAGATGTCTGAAATCTTTGATATCCTTTGATTATTTTATTTAACATTTGGTAATTTTGATATTTGGTCCTAAAAAATGAATTATCATTCTGAACATCTCTTTGAGAAAAAAGTTAATTTGACCATCTTGTATAAAAAAATTCACTTGTGAAAATGAGGGAATTGATGTTTTTATAATCGTCTTTACATTCATCAAAACAACAGGGTGACAAGTATTTATTAAACAGTTAATCAAGCTCAAACCTAAATTCAAGCGCGTACCTGCTTACACATGAATTCTATTTCAAATAGCAATTATTATCGTAATATTATGTTTATTAATATCAATAATCTATTAAATAAATTAGATCGTTTGGGACAACAGATCACCGTTCTTTAACTCCATGTGGCCGCTAGTTCCTAGGTGCAACATACGATTCAATGCTTGTTAGGTTTTATTGGAGCATGTCCCTCCATATATATAAAGTTTTGTATAAGTCACAAAATAAAAATTCAAAATTGATAGCAAAAATTGACCTTTTAACATTTCCCGAAGCATAGGTTCTAGTTCTTTAACAGCAATTTTGGAATTTCGCGAGCATCATATTGAACTTCATCTAATTGAATATGAGTGGTCTTGTGATTTTTTTTTGCCATATGATCGGTGACGTTACGGGCTATGTCCTTAATATTTAAAAATTTTTTTTTAATAAGAACTAACTATATATGTTATGTTTATAGCTCAAGTGTCGTAGAATAAGGATTTTTGCACTAGCATTTCAAAGCTAAACTTTATTTTTGGTTTTTTTTTAGGAATTTTCTGAGAAAGATCACTATTTCCCAATTTCCCTTAATTCGTGGTCCGCCAATCAACTTTAATTAATTTCCGGGAAATTTACAAAGTTTCACAATTACAATTGTATAAATAGTGCACAAGTAAAACCTTTTATAGACTTTGACAAACATTCACGGATACCTAAAATAATACATAAAGTAAAAAAAAAATAAATGAATACTTTATCTTCATTTATTATTATAGTAATTTCTGGGGACCATGAATCAATCTCTTTAATAGGGAGGGGGTTACGTTTCAATATTGATGAATCTCACGAAAAAACAAATAGCTTTTTTAGAAAAAATGGTAGCTGTATGAGAAATTCCGTCGGCAAAATTGACGCACTAACCAAATTATACGCAAAATCTGCATATAAATTCCAAATTGGTTAGTGCTCAATTTTGCCGAAAAATTTTGGGCCTTTTTTATTATAAAAAGCAATCCAACAGCGGCAGCAATCTATCTATATAGTTTTCGCGGGTCCTGGGTTAATATGTTTAACAGTACTCCAGCCAGGCTTGATAGTGTAATTTGTCCATTAGACCCTGAAAAATTTACGATTATTTTACAATTTATTAATTGAAGTTGTAAATATTGCATCTTTTTAATAACAATTATTTTTTATTATCATTTATATCTTTATCACACTATTTTTCTCTCTATCTATCTGCTTATTGTTGATCTCGTAATGGGTTTATGCGTTCGTGCGATATAAATTTGGCGTGTGACACAAATTTCAAACTCAATATCATCAACATTCATTATTCGATTTAGTGATGATAAAAAATATTATTATTATTATTATTATTATTATTTCGTTATTTTGGTAAAGTAAAAGGAATTAGTTTGTTAATTAATTTTATTCTATTAATTATAATCTAAATTTTTTATAATTCTGAAATTCCTGAAAAAAAAGAAAAAAAGAGAAAGGAAAGGTAAGTATTTAAATATGACGATAATGATAATAATCAGTTTTTGATAATTTGTGTTTTTTATAATTAATTCAATAATTCAATAATTCAATCAATCAATCAATCAATCAATCAATCATCAATCAATCAATTAATCAACCGACTAGTCGATAGATTAATAAATTAATATATATAAGAGTAAATAAATCATGTCATCAACATCTTCATCAACATTTTCATCATCGACACCGTCACCAACATCTCCATCGCACACCCCACAAACGCCACCATTAACAACAAAAACATCAAATAAAGGTAAAAATAAGATTAATTATGTTAGTGTTATTCCTCCTGGTAATTGGCAAGGAGATTTGATGGTAAAATTGTTGGTTAGAGACAGAAGAGAAAAATCATTCACTGAATTTGTAGAGTCTTGTAAGTTGTATGAATAATTACACTATAATATAATGAATAAATAGTTAGCATTAATAATTATAATTACAATTTACTTACCAAGTTTATTTCTGATATAGACAATTCGCTTGTAAAAAAACTTGGAAAATTTGCAGATAGAAATGCAGAATTAGAAATATCACAAAGCTCAGCAATTGAACATCATGTTATACTATCTCAAGAGCTTGAGAAATTGAAACGATTTGGGTAATAGAAGAAAACATTATTTAGTAGTACATTATGACTAGACAGAAAATAAATAAATAAATAAGTTAATTACGTAATAATAATAATAATAATAATAATAACGATAATGATAATAATAGTAATAATAATAGTAGTAATAGTAATAATAATACAATGCCGCCATCATCATTCTCTCCATCCCATCAACAACAAACTTTACCTTTCTCACCTCAACCTCAACCACCCCAACCTATATCATTCTCACCTCAACCGCAACGACCACCTCAACTACAACAGCCATTCCAACCACAACAATATTCATCATTTTCATCTCAACCGCAACAACCACCTCAACTACAACAGTCACTCCAACCACAACAACATTCATCATTCTCACCTCAACCGCAACAACCACTTGAACTACAACAGCCACCCCAACCACAACAACCTTTATCATACTTATCCCAACAGCAACCATATCAACTTTTATACAACAATAATAATAGTAATTATTATGGCGGAAATCCCAATTCAAATCATAATCCTGTTAATTCAAACATTAATAACATTCCTTTGTTAAATTCCAATAATGGCATCAAATATAACAATAATTCTTTAATTCTTTCTATTTCTCATCGTATGTCACTTATTAAGGATTATATGCTAATAATAAACCAGCATTGTTCTGAAATGGAAAAAATCATTGACTATTTAAAAAATCAAAATCAGTAAAAAATTTTATTTTTATTTTCTTTATTATTTATTATTATTATGTACTTTATATATTTTTACATAATATCGAGTTTGAGAAGTGGTATTAATAAATGCACAGTATATATACTGTAGATTCAAATATTGAAGCTCCTCCCAATTAACAATATGATAATAAGATCATTAAAATTTCAATCCAGGCTCAGTGTTGTGACCAGAAACTCTTTTGGCTTCCCGAAACGTTTCGGAAAATGAACTTACACTAAACAGAAAACTAAAACTAAACCTAAACCTAAGCATAAACTACTACCTAGACTAGTTTCAGGTGGTTTCTGTTTCGGGTCATAACACTGTCCAGGCTCATTAGTCACAAAGTTATGTATCGAATGTATGGATTGATTAGAGAGTTTTATCTGGAAAGAGTAATTAATACCAGAAAGAATTACATTTGAATCGATCATGTTTATTTATAATGAATTTTGTCAGTACATTTAAACTTATTCATTCTAAAATCAATAATAAATAATGTTTTTATTTGGTTTTGACAAAAATTTTTCCTTAAAATATTGGTTTTATTCAATAAGGTGATTGGGCAACAATGTTTT
>CAUDNR010002846.1:49067-66774 GCA_958430865.1 Entrophospora sp. SA101 | reverse complement strand
AAAAATATTTATAGAATGTTATTCAGAAGTAGATAATTTGATGGATGTATCCAATGGGTAAATAAATAAAATTATTTTAAAAAAAGTTGCAAATTTATTTTCCTCGTATTTTTATTTACCCAAAAAAATATATGAATAGTGAACCACGTCATAGAGCATATCTTTTTCTTACACTTCCAAAAATAAGAGATTATCCATTATACTATCAAATCATCACAAATCCTATAGCTATGGACACTATTAAAAAAAGATTAAAAGGAATTTATTACAAAACAGTACAACAGTTTAAAGAGGATTGGCATCTAATGTTTAATAATGCTAGAGCTTTTAACGAAGAAGGATCACAAATTTATAATGATGCTGATAAGATGCAGGTAAAGTCAACAATTCAATAATAATAATAATAATAATAATATTATTATTATTATTTAAATTATTTATTTGATCAATTATTTTGCAGGAGGTACTTGATAAAAAACTTGAAGAACTTTGTCCAGGTGGTGAATTACCAAAAACTTCTACTGATGACATGATCTTATAGTAATTGAACAATGAATTAATTAATGAATGAATGCTTCTTTAAGTCGTTAATTAATTAAATTTTATTTAAAAAGATTTTTGTTTTGCTAATAAATGTATTTAATTTACAAAAAAAAAGAGCACTATAGACAATTTAAAAAAAAGATATATAGCACAAACAATTTTATAGATTTTTAATTTATTTCGCAATATTTTTTTTCAACTAATTGATTAAAAAAAAAAATCTTTTTTAATTAAAATTTTAATGTAATATAAAAGAAAATAAAATAGATTAGTTTTTTCACACAAATGATTTTTTATTATGGATAATTTGAAATTGAATACTATTTTATAAATTTTTTTTCTTTTCCAATATCGAATACTATTAGAGTTTAACTTTTAGCCAAAGATTTTTTATTTGATATTAAACTAGCCCGCAAACATTTTCGGTTGATTACATATTTGTCTTTGAAAAATTTCCTATCATTGACATATCACCAAAGAATTGCAAGAATCGAAGTTTACTCAAACGAAGGACTTGAGACTTCTTAGTGATTCAGATCTTTCAGGCCTTAGTATTAGGACATTGCGCATCTCTTAGACACAGCCATTGGCCGTTACTCAAATTATTTTGATAATGTTTAAGAACTCTTTTGAAAACAGACTCAGCTTCAATTGCTGAATTATAGACATTATCTATGATACATACATTCCAAACATTAGATTTTTTAATAATGCGTAATGTGGGATCCATAAGGCATTCTTCAAGATTCATCATTTCTTGTCCCTGCTGCATTTACTGATACTAAAAAATCATAAAAATCATAAAGCTTTGAAAAAGTAAACGAGGCTTCCTACATAAACTAGAAATCATTCTTGCAAGCTATATTTTTGCGCCTTTAAATCTAACTGAAACGATTATTGAATACGATACGTTACAATTTTTGTTTTTATCAATTTGTTTGCAAATATAATCCGACTGCCTTCAATTTACACTTTCAAAAAATACTTTACTATTAATTAATCCATATGGCTTCAATGGCAACGCGGAACAATATTCTCCCAATGAACTCGGCTCTCCAGTGAATGCTTTCCCTATCTTTTAAGTGATTAAGCCCCGATTGTATTTCAATGTTTTCATACTCTCGTTGAAAATTGTAAAGATTCCATTCAAGTTTATTTTATGAGATTTAAAAAAGCTTGAGCTACAAATAAACCTGGCGACTTTGATAATATCGGATTGGTGGTATCTTCATTCATACAAGAAGCGGATGATTTATTAAAGGATTCGGTGTTATAATCAAATGAATGTTTTGATGGCTATAAAGCTTAGTGTTGTTATAATATACTGATCTGGCCAGCGTTGGCATTTTTATATGTCCAATTGGTGCAGTAGCCGTTTGGACATTGGCATATTGGACTGTCCAATATGCCAACATTTGAAGATTCACAATATAAAATATAATGCTTTGGAATTCATTCTTTAACATCACGCATTTATAACTCCAACAAATATGCTCTTTATTTATATTGTAGAAATGCCTTGGGTCATGAAGTTGCTCACCAGAATAAATTTTTGAATAAAAAATATAGAATTAAGTCACATATAAAAATTGTGAAAATTTCAAAGTGGCCAAATTTCAAATTTTAAAGTTTTTCAATTCATCTATATATAAATATATATATGTAAATGCAATAATATCTTTAACACACAATATCAAATTGCATATTTAATAATGCCTAAAGACAATTTATTGGAATGAATACTTGAGTAAAATAAAAAATATCGACGTGTTAATGTTACTGTTACACGATTTTTAAAAAAGGATCTGTAGATGTCATAATTTCCAAATTTAAGCCAAATTCCTCGCGAACATAGTAAAATATATGTACTAAAAAGGAATAGAACTCAACAACCCATCAATATTTTGAAAAAACTCTCTGTCACGTTAAAGTTTGGGTCATAATCTGAGCTATTTTTTTAAAAATGATATACAGAAATAAACTTCTATTCTTTTAAAATCACACACAGAATTGGTGGTTTAAGAGGTCCCGCGCCATACTAATAGATATAATATGGGGCATGCTACAACAAAACCAGACAAAGTGAAAATTATGTCACACACTATTACAGGGATTCAAATTGCCTAATGTCTTTATTTTCGATTTTTAAAAAAAAAAGTATTATTGTTATAGAAAAATTTTTGCCATAATAAAAATTATCAATATTTTAAAAAATACTAGATTTAAATGTAAAAAAAAAACAAGTCCGTACTAATTATGAGCATTGTTATTATAAAAGCCATATAATATTGGCTTTTTTTTGAGAGGCATATTGAATGTTTTGATTAATCTTTCTATTTCATCAATGCCTTCACCATTTTCTTTGTCATCACCATTATTACTATTACCATTATCATTTTTCCCTGAGTGCTCTCTCAAGTAATTTAAAGTTTCGCAAACTTTCTTCAATCAAAATATTTAAAAACCTTAATTTTTTGAAACAGTTTAGAAAATTTTCACCAGCGAACAATTGGAAGTTCTATTTGTAGAATCTGATTCATTACAAAAAGAGGTGGTATCTTCCTTTCTAGCACATATACATCCATATTAGTTCCTAGTGGTAAAATTGTCAGTTTTTTATAATCATGGTATGCATATAGTTTATTGGAATTAGGAACATTACCATGAATGTGTAAAATTTTAATTTATTTAAAGTATTTAAAATGACCCTGTCAATAAGATTTTGATAGTTAATGTAATTATAAATATAGTCCTAAGAGTCTTTACAATAACATCCAAGGTCAATTAGATATCTCCATATAAATAATCTCGAAATTCAAGTCCTCAAGTTTAGTTTCATATACCCAAAAGTTATCTGGGCAACGTCTAGGACCAAGCTGATTATTTCTATTCTTGGTGGCTGTGCTTTCAACTGACATCCAATAAAAGTTCTACTCCTTCTATATTATATCGTAAAAAGTCCACCAAATGGCATACGAAGTCATGTGAGAATGTACCATCTGTAATTGACGACTTCTCTTTCTTGTACTTTTTTCATTCCAAATTGTATTTCTAATAAAATATAAAAAATAAGGTTACATATTTATTTAATCATTTAGACCCTTGTAATCAATATTTTTTTTAGAAATTTTACATATAATAATTAAAGAAAGAAAATGTTGTACATACATGGTATTTAAAAAAAAATTTGTTACTTTACATAATCCTAACAGTTCAGTAGACATCTCATTCTTATATTTTTTCTTGGTCTTTATTTTTGTCATAAAATTTTGCAATATACCATTCATAAGATAAAGGAAGGTCAAAAATATCAACCAAAAGAAAAAGGTTATCCCAATATCTCGCCTCTTTTAATTTGGTGACAGTTTCTTTTGTTCCTTCTCCAATTCTAATTTTAACACTAATAATTCATAACCATTAAATAATTTCATGTCAAAAAACTTTCTTATGACTTTTATCACCTCACTACGGGTCTGATTCATTTCGTCGACAGTCATTTCGTTGACACCCATTTCGTCGAATGTTCATTTCGTCACAAAAAAACAACCTCATTAAACAAATTTCTCCTCACACTTCCCACGCACTCCGCTTTCCTCACCTAATTGCTTAACTAACTTCACACACTCCTCACATCTAACTCGTTCGGTCTCTGGCTCGAGGATGAAATAATTTTTGACGAAATGAACATTTGGTGGAACAAACTTTCGACGAAATAATTTTCGACGAATTAAACGCGACCGAATTTGAATCATTTTGTTGTACTGTAAATAAAATTCAAAAATTACTTTTTGAAAAAAATTTCGTTTTCTTGTATATAGTATTAGTATCAGTATAATTGTTACGCATGTTACGTAAGTGGGATAAAAAATTCTAACAAAAATTTTTATATATACAGTATATATTAACAAGTGGGATTTTTTATATCTATTTATATACAGTATATATTAAACAATGTCAATAGAAGCACATGAAGAAACTTCAAACTTATCGAACAATAATAATAACAATAGAGGCTTCTTTGTCAATAATTATAATGATTCTAACATTAATAACAATATTAGTTATGATAATTAAAGAGAAACAACGTCAAAACAAATACATTTACAATCTCAACGTTCACAACCTAATCCTTCTTTACAATAATCTGAATAGTTATAAAATGTTCGTCATCAAGGATCGCAACCATTTCATCATAACAACAATAATCCAGCATCAGAATCTCTGTTGCTTTCTATTGATTTACCATATTATTTGATAAGTAAAACATGGACAAGTGAAAATTAGGAACCTACTAAGAAAACTTGCTAGAAAAAAACTATAGACAATGTAAATGATGCATCAAGAATGTGTAAGGAGGCTGTATTTAAAGTAAAGGATCTGGGCAACAAAAATATTTTGCAGCTGCAGATGCATGTTCTGCAATATAATATCAAGGTTATAATCGGAGCTGTAAATCAATTGATTTTGGTCAAGGGGAAAGAGTTGTAGATATATGTGGTGAAAATATTCATGAAAATATGACGAAAAGGAGAAAATAACAATAAATTGTTTATTTAAGATTCTTCATTGAAACGTCAGATGATGGTCAGCTTCGATTTGTGGATGGTAACTCAAGTGTCGACCTCCTCTCAACTATAGAGACCAGCAACGTCTAAGGTTTGGGTGCATTTTACCAAAGAGCTCATTAGAAATTCTAAAAGTCATTTTCTGCTAAATGCTTCAACGTAGAGAAGTGTCAAGACTTGCAAATTACTGTATTTGATGTGACATCGAAATAAGAAAGAGTATCTTGAATAAATTAATCAGGGAAATGTTAGACGCGATAGCTTTTCACTTTCTTCAGTACAAAAGGTGGTTATTTTTATGATTATTGTGAAGTTAATAAAACTGAAAGTTATTTATTATCAGAAACGGAGATGATTATTCAAAACAAGAACATAATAGTGTTAATAATAGTCCTACAAACAATGAAGTTAATAAATAATCTTGGAAATAATTGAAAAAATCATCACAAATGATGATAATAATAATAATAATAATCCTTGAAACTTGGTTTAACAAAATGCCAACCAAAAAATCAAATCAAAAGAACATTATTTATGTATTTGTCTGAGTCAGATAATAAAGTGTAAAATATTATATACACAAAATTTTGTATTTATTTTTTTTTGTATAATATTGTATAATGCATAAATATATATATATATTTGCGGATTAACGGGTCCTCAATACTTCAAAAACCTGAAGGTCAGTATCTGTTTGGTTAAGGTAATTATCGGGTAATTTAAAAAAAGTGTTTCAAAAACTCTAAAATTACATAAAAAAGTTCTTTTCGTCAACTTTTTCCTTTCGTCATGTAGTTTTTGTATCTTTTCTATGTTAAAAAACACACCTGATACTTGATGCTGATACTTTATGCATGAATGTTTTAGAAGAATTCTGCATGCGCAATACAAACTGACCGTGATACATGCGCGTATGGCCAGTTATTTTAGAACGGATGCGTGAGTAATTTTTCTTTAATATTAATAATACGTGTGTAAAAAACTCAAGTTTCGAATTATTACATTAGTCTTTTCTTCTTAATTTCGTTAACACACTTCATTTCTGACGTTTTTTCTTGCAGATGCTTTAGGAGTATAGGTATTGGTTACTACTGTGGTAAAGAACTAGGTAAATCATGAAGTTTTGAACCTTTATCTTCGCACATTATCCCTAATATAACTTATTGTTTTTATTATTTGGGCTGTGGCTATCGACAAAACCTCTGGTATTGTCCATATCATGGTGACGTGGCTAGGTAGGTTGGCAACTGCAATTTTTGTTATGACCCCCCTGGCCGAAATAGCTACAGTAAGAAAGCTTTGTTCATAAATAATGACTAAGTCTACTACATTATTATTATTATGTATTTATTATTATTATAATTGGCTACGAGTTCTTATTTTTCTCAAAATTTTTCTTCTAAATTTGTATCATTTTTTTCTATAATAAATCATAAAATTCAAACAAGGTCGACTGTTTATTTCGTAAATAATTCAAAACTGAAATTACAAGATATTTGCTGTTAAAATGTTTCATGCATGCTTTCCAAAAATAATTGAATCCCATCTGTGACAATTAAACTCAAAATTTGTTAATGTGTCAATTATTTGTTTTTAATTCTAATAGGAACCAGAGAACATAATGAATAATCCAATTAACTTCCATAATACATTTAGCTTTTTCCCAGTTTTTGAACATCAATTTTATAATAAAAAAAAATTTTATGTTTATTCTCAATTTTGTGTAACATGTGATTTATTAATGTAACAAAAAAAAATTAGTTTTTTAAAAAAAAAAATGTTTAATTTCCCACATGAACTTCTATCTGAAATATTCAATTACATTGAATATAACACATTATATTCTTGTATTCTTGTCAACAAACAATGGCACAATATTAATATTCAGACTTTATGGAGAAATCCATTTCTTTACAAAGACAGTACAAAAATATTAATTGTTTATTGGAAGAAGATAAGGATTTCTTGGCTCGAAATTACATTGAATTAACTTTTGAACTATTGAAGAAGCCACCATTACATAATTATACCAGATTTAGTAGTACTAGGAAAATCAAGCTTCCAGCTATTTTTTTTTTTTTTGTCTTTTTACTCAATAATAATCTCTAATAAAGGATTTACAATTGGTGAAAAAATTGGACCCTATTTGCATAGTAGAAAAATGAGATACAAGGCTTGTAATATTTTCTTTGTATATTAAAAACATATGTGTAACCAAATTTATAAGGGTTGTTACCAAAAATAGATTTTTTGTCTGGAAGGTCGATTTTCCTAGTACAGACCCCATATTATTTTCTTATAGATCCCAACTGATACAACTGATAAAAAATGATACATCAATAGATTGTGTACAAATTTTAAAAGATAAATTAATAAATTTTATTTTAGATCATTCAGCAGGTATCAAAAATCTTATTACGTGGGATTATATAGGTTTAGATTATAATTTGTTATTTAATCATCATAGATTTAATAATATCTTTCATACTCTTTATGAATTAAATTGTTTCGGTTTTGATAATAATAATAGTAGTAGTAGCATATTTGTTGATAAATTAATGAAAGTTTGTAAAAATATCCAATCATTAAGAGTATATAATAATAGTAATTATAATAATATATATAAATTGGCACAACTAATTAAAGCACAAAAGAAAATCAAATATTTAGTCATTGAATCTAGACAAACTTTACCAGATGAATTCAAAGAAGCAATATTAGCACACTCACAATCAATAACTCTTTATGAATCTATTGGAGGAAACAATTTGGATGATTTATTAATACCAACATTTAAAAATTTAGAAGCTTTAAGATTAACTGCTAATTATGGACATAAACTAAAAAATTTGAAAAATATTTCACTACCAAATATTGAATCTGTGGATGTATTTATTGATGGATATCAAATATTCTTATCAGACTTGTCTGATTTTATTAATATCAATGGAAAAACTCTTAAAAATCTGGATGTTTATGGTGAATGTTATAACAATCTAGATTACGAAATTATGAGGAAGCTATTTCAATCAATTGCACAATCTTGTAAAAATTTAGAAAATTTATCAATAATTTATGGAGATGGATTAGATCAGGAATTAATGGAAGTACTCAATAGTTGTACAAAGTTAAAACGTATTACATTTGATAATTGTTCTGGTGAAGAAGAATTTCATATACTTGATTGTGATATAATATTAACAGTATTAAATCAAACACTGCCAAAAAATTTAGGATCAATATTTTCTACTGATTTGGTTTCTAATATTAATGACTATTTGTTAGATATTCTAATGAAGAATTGGAGAGGACCCAAACCTTTAACAATGGAATTTGATTATAAAGATGATGATGATGAATCAAAGACAATATTAAAAAAATATCAAGATTTAGGGTTTTTAAATTAATTTTTATTTGTGATTTTTTAATGTAATTTATTATAATATATTATACATGTATTGTAATGATACTATTACTATCATTGACAGCAAACATCAATTAGATGGCAAAGAACAGTTGGCTGACATTAGTATTAACTTGACAATTAATGGCATGAAGTGAAATGAAAAGAACTTGTAATATTTTCCATATAAATAATTATCTCAAACCTCCACATAAGAATAATATAATCTTCCTAATAATCTATAACAACAATTCCTCTAATTAATTAATCATTCATCCCTATAAAAATAACAAACAAAATTTCCATATGCTAAATATGTTCTAAAAAAAAAAAGATGCAGAATTAACATACTTGTTATGCAGTTGAAAAAATTTGCCCTTTTGTAAATTTAACACAAGCAAATAATTTTATCAAGACCATTTGCTTTTTTAGTTATTAAGTGTTAATGTAAGAATTGAGATTATGATTGCAAAAGCTACATTCTAAAATAAATAATTATGAAGTTGATCCAGGTATGTCATATTATATAATAGGCTAAAATTGATAAGGTATCATTGTATTAGATGTTATGCAATCCTGACTATTGTTTAATAATAATTATTATTATCTAATTTTATTATTATTAGCTTTATAATCTAGTTCATTAAAGTACCTGAAATAAATAATGGTGTCAATATTTGGATGGCAAAAGAATTTAAAACTAATGTTAACAATTCAGAATTTATTAACACTGGTTTTATTATTAAATAAAATTGAAAAAAAAATGCCAAAGTGGGTGAAGGGAAGAAGAAAAGGACAAGAGCTTTTCAAAAAAAAGCAGGCAAGTGTTATTATTAAAAATAATAGTGGTTATCACCATTTGTTATCACTCTAGTTTAATTAATTTAATTAATTTTTGCTCAGTGTTTCAGCAATTTCGGCTACTAAGAGAAGTAATTATATTATTATTATTATGTATGTAGAAATTGTTTTGATTGTCAGAAATCCCCAGGAATTCCAATTAGTAATTATCCAATGAACATAACCATTATTAATTGAATTGACTAACAAAAAATGATTTGTTTTAATTATGTTCCTTTCCCATGTTAAAAATCATTAAAAAATGCTGTTTACATAGAAGATTGATTACCAATCATTAACTGTACATGCATTAATGGATCCTTTACCACCAGATACACATTTATCACCTTCTTCCAAAGGTCTTGCTCTTTATTAGATAATAGTACACCTTCATTCTGCTTTCTTTTCTTAAGGGTAGAGTGTAGTCATGTGATTTTTCATAACAACTTGCTAGGGAGAGTAGTGTTCTAACTGAAAATCAAATTTTTTGCAAATATTCAAAAATCAATTTATTCAAGGATATATAATTTATTTCATAATTGGTTAGAAAAAATATTAGATTTGAAAAAATATTTTGTTTTTAATTTGGGTAAAGAAGTGAAAACTTGCCAGCAAGCAGAAACAAAAAGCGAAAATGTTCACTCAATTTCAACAAGTTTAAGCAGCGACCAAAGCAAAAGGATACAGACTAATAATTGGAACATGTAATTATTTTGGATTATGTATATAAACTTACATACTTCCAGATTTCCTAGAATTTAGTCAATTAGAAAAGGAGTTGATTATTGTGAAAAAACAATTCAATGCATAAATTTCTTTAATAATTGCTCTAAAGTCTACATAATAATATGCTTCAAAAATTTTATGTGCTATAATCTAAGATCCTCTGATTCTCTGGTATAATTTTTATTATAGTTTTGGTTACTTTTCATTCAAAAGAATATTTTACAAACTGCCATTTTTTTTTAACACACTGTATATATAAAATTAATTAAATAATTATGTATTTCTCTTTTAGTGAGTCAATAAACAAGTCATTACTTATCTTTTTAATCGTTTCCTTGAATGTGAATGAGTGTATTTGTCTCCATAAATTGTGCATGTCATTATAATATTAGTGATTATTATTTGATATATTAAATAAATTGCATCATCCAAGTAATGATAATACCAAGACCATTCAAAATGAAAATTAAGGAACCAATTTGGGAAAGGCCACATGATATTGTGAATTAACTCAGGTCACAAAAATAATTAAATAATTATTTTCCTTCCCAAATGCATACAATCACAAGCCATAGAGTTCCTTGAAAAATGAAAATGAACAAATCTGATATTGATCATAGGAGGAAGGTTGGCATTTGGACAACATCCAATATGTTTAAGGTGTATTGTGACTTGTCATTGTGAATCAGGTGAGTTGGTGATGAGTTTGGTTGGGTTATTTTGTGTTGGTGATTGAGATAGCAGAGTTGGAGTTGCTTAAGTAAATGTTGTGGTTTGTGATGTCATTGTTGATCCTACACTTAATATTATTGTCAGTGTGGATTCGAAACTACAGTTGCAGGATATATCCATGTCCAATGCCAACCTGTCCATAAGTATCAGATTTGATAAACTATTCCTTGTACAAACAAGCGGTCTTCTCTCCACATAACCATTACAGTTGTGGAAGCCGGTCAAGTTGGTTAGTAGACTTTGAGACAAGTAAGAGACTTTAACATCTCCTTGACAACAAAATGCAATTTCAATAAGTTCCAGAGCCAAGGGTCCCCCTGGAAATTTGCATCGTTGTATCCTTGGGGTAGCTTGGTATATTAGCCTTTGACGCCAAGAAATAAAAGAATAACTGTGATATTGAGTCCTGAATATTTATAAAATTCATTAAACAATCAAACGTTATATTTCTTGATGTTCCAAAAGGAGTTTTTCATGAGTGTGAGAGAGATATTTAACGGTAACGCTGCCTTTTTACTTTTATTCATGATAAAGAATCTTATAAAAAAGGCATCACGTCTAAAAAAAAATTTTTAAAAATACATCACGCTCTTATAAAAATTTTTTTTCCTATATATATATACCGTATTCTCCCGAATATAAGCAACACCATTTTAACACATTTTAGTCAACAAAACTGCAGGTGTTGCTTATATTTGGGAGATTTTGTTTGTGTTACATTATGTTTCCTTATTTCATCATTTGTGTTAAGTTTTATTCATTTTTTTCCCACGCAATGCCAAAAGTCAAACGTTCTTCATATTCTGTTGCTGAAAAGCTCCAAGTTTTGCAATATGCAAAACAATATGGTTTAAGATCAGCTGGGCGTCATTTTACTATTGATCCTTCAATGATTTCTCGTTGGCAAAAACAAGAGGAAGAACTCGATTTAGTAAAACAAAAAAAGAGAAGACGAATTGGTAATAATTTAGGAAGAAAAGCAAAATATCCTGAGGCTGAAGCTGAATTAAAGGCATGGATTGTTGAATTTCGGCAAGATGGAATTGCTGTAACTCCTAAAATTGTTAAAACTTACATGAAAGAACTTTTAGCAAACCAATTTTCTAATATTTATCCAGGTGCCAGTGAAAATGGATTGTTGAATTTCGGCAAGATGGAATTGCTGTAACTCCTAAAATTGTTAAAACTTACATGAAAGAACTTTTAGCAAACCAATTTTCTAATATTTATCCAGGTGCCAGTGAAAAATTTCTTGCATCAGAAAGTTGGTTCTATCGCTTTCTTAGAAGGTATGATTTTGCAATGAGACATAAAACAAAGATTGGTCAGAAGCTTCCCGCTCACCTTGACATCAAACTTCTTGAATTTCAACAATTTATTATAAAAAAACAAAAACAATTTGAATACGAACTTTCAGAAATTGGAAATATGGATGAAACTCCTGTTTATTTTGATATGGTTGGAAATTTAACAATTGATAAACATGGTGCAAAAACTGTGCAAGTTCGAACAACTGGAAATGATAAAAACCGTTTTATATGTGTCCTTATAATTCTTGCAGATGGTACAAAATTACCACCAATTGTTATTTTCAAAGGTAATTAAATTACAAAGAATTTACCTTCTCATCAAATCATTGTAATAATAATTGTCATTTTTAAAGGTAAACGAATGCCAAAGAATTTACCTTCTCAAATCATTGTACTAATGCACCCAAAAGGATGGATGGATGAAATTGGAATGAAAGCTTGGTTTGATAAGGTTTGGAAAAGAAGACCCGGAAATAGAATTACAAGAAAAAAAGCTTTACTTGTTATGGATAGCTTTGAAGGCCACAAGACAGATTCTATCAAAAAAATTGCACAAAATGAAAACACTGATTTAGCAATCATTCCAGGTGATCTTACCTCTGTTGTTCAACCACTTGATGTTTGTATTAACAAACCATTTAAAGATAGACTTCGTGAAAAGTGGAATACTTGGATGAGTTCAGGTAATTTCACCTATACCAAAAACGGAAATTTAAGAAAGCCTGAACATAATGTCATTTGTAAATGGATTTTGGAGGTTTGGGATGAAATTCCGAATGAAATGATTGTGAAATCATTTAAAAAGTGTGGCATTAGTAATGCAATTGATGGATCGGAAGATCATTTGTTTGGACAAGCTTATGGGGATGAAAATGAAGATGAGGAAGATGAATGTGAAATACTAGATAGAAACGATGATTCAGCTGATGAATTAGAAGGGGAAGAGTCTGGTGATTCTGAAAAAGAATAATCAAAATAAAAAAATTTTCTTATTTTTTTATTTATTATATAAAATCAAATAAAAAATTTTCAAAAATATAGGTGTTGCTTATATTTATTTTTCTATTTTTTCTGTTTTTTTGTTGCAAATTCTTACTGTTGCTTATATTCGGGAGAATACGGTAATTGCAAATGTCGATCAAAATAGAATTTCTACTATGCTATTGTAGGCCGGATACCTTTTTAAAGTAATTTGCACGCGATCTACATACCCCATTTTTTATTGTTACACGCAATAATTTAATTAAAAAATAAAATGTACGTTTATTATAAAATAAATTAATGAATGTTATAAAAATACATATTGAAATAATAATAAATGAATAACAAATTAAATTTAATAAGTACTAGGTTCTGGACAAAGAATATCTTTAAATGGGTCTTGTACATGCTGGCGAATTTTTGTATACAAATATATTTTTCTTTCTTCTGTTAATGGAACAGCCTCAAAAATATTTAATTGACCATCTTTATTAAAATTATCATTCTCTAGAAGTTCAAAAGGAGTTTCCAGGCCACCAGAATTTTTGGCAACATAAACTTTTCCAATATTATCTTTACTAAAATGAAAATGATGGTATTTTGTTATATTTGGTAAATTTCTAAACCTATTTTTAAATAGTGAACTAAAGTCATGCCATCTCCAACCCATGCCACCTTTATATCTAATATATTCATTATTATGTTTTGTTGTTGAATCATTTATAGCTTCTTCAACATGATCAACAGTATTAATGCATCTATTTCTATAAACTTTTTTGATTGATCCAAAAAATCCATCACAGACAAATTTAGTGTGCCCAGGAATCATAAAATTTATATATATATTTTCATACCAACCCAACATTATTAACCACGACCAAAACCAGAGTGATAGGTTATTCTTATTTTTACCTGAACATTATCACATGTCACATATAAATTTTTTTCACCATTATGATGAATCTTTTGGAGAAAATCAAAAACCATATTTAAAGTTGTATTAGCTCCTTTTGATGTTCCTTCTGGCAATTCATCTTCTCCTATAGTATAGTTTAGTTGATAATCTTCATCCTCATCATTTTTAGTACATATACCAAAAATATTTATTTTAAAAGGAGTTTTAAAATAAATTGAACCAACTTGTTGAGGTGAATATGGTGCAGAAACACTTTGAGCATAATCATAGCAAATGTGAATCATTTTTGCATTTTTCAATAGTTTTATTATAATGTTGTCTTTCATGATCTGCTGCTGTAAGATGTTCTTCATAATCAAATTTTATTTCAACATTTGCACCATTACTTGATGTTACCAATTTTAATCTAAAAATTTCACAAGCCTCACACAGATCATTTGAAGCATTTAAAAATTTAATATTTGGTGTTAATTGATTCCAAAGTCTCCAAAAAGTTATATACTGTATATCTTGCATAGATGTACCAGCAAAATTATCCTCAAAACATTTTTTGTACTCATTAAAAACTGATCTATAATTATGCTGAGTCTCTAGATAAATAATTGGGTCTGAATTATCATGAAGTCTCATTGGAGATGGCAATCCATGTAATTCAGCATAATTTAATATATAATTTTTCACCCTTTCCGCTACTTCTAAATCAACAAATGCTTGTGATTTAAGTTTAGGAATATTTTTCATATTACCATGTTGATGATCTTCTAAACCATTTGTTAATAAATGTTTTTGCAAATCAGTTAACACACCTTTTTTAATATCACACAGTTTTAAAAACACAGGTTTACAAATTTGTATTTTTTCATTATATTTATATCTATAGTTATGTCTAATATTTTCATTGTCAAATTGAAAAACCATCAATTGTGTTTTAATAGAAAGTTCTTTTTCTTTTTTATCTAAGCTTTTAAATTCAAAATGTCTCTCAAAAAAGTTTAAAGCCTATTTTTTCAAAGCAACTATGTGGATCATTTGTTGTTTTCACACATTTGCAAGAAGAACTTTGGAAAATAATTTTAAATCATCAATTACACCAATTACTAAATCATTTTTTTCATAATCTTCAAATTCTTCAAATTCTAATAAATTATATTCTGGTATTGAATTAATTAAAGACATGTTTTTAATAATATTTTGAAGCAATTTTTGATAATTAAATAGAATATTGATTATAAAAATTTTATTTGACTTATAAAACTTATTAAAAGCTTTTTACTTTCAAAACAAATCACTACATTATTTATAAAAAATTATTTTATAATAAAATAATCTCGGCTGATATTATAACTTTGACAATCACCGAGTTTAAAAATAGTATCAAATTTTAGGGGGCAATTTTCCTTTTTTGTGTAACAATTTTAATTTGTGATTTACCCAAAAAAAATCTATTTTTATGGAAGACCGTTTTTGCTAGAAAAGGTCCCATATAGCCCAATTCAATGCTTATGAATAATATCATCTTTAAGCAAGAGCATAAATGTATGCCAATTTGTCTCAGTTTCAAACTCATTGAAAGCTGTAATGAACCTTTTAATGATGAATTATATAATACATGCTAGGAAAATTTATATGATGCCCTTTGTATTCAGTCTATCTACAACAATCATCAGCATAAAGAACCAATTTATCCAAAATAGTTTATTGTCAATATAATTGCAATTTAACAAGAAAAGTCCTTGCACATCACTACCCATCATAAGCAAAAGGCACAAATTATACAATAGTGTATTCAATCTTTTCCTCTTGCTTTACAATTTCTAGCAAAGAAAATATCCTTGTGAGACAATAAAATTAAAGCCATGTGAATGTTTCAGTCAACCACAGCATACATTAGATATAATAATAAAGAGTTCAGAAATTGTCAATTAAAGCAGTTGATGGCTTCAATACATGTAATTAAAACCTCAACATGATTATCAAAACAAAAACATTGATGAATTTGTTTGTGGAGGACAATTAAATATTATAAATTTTGATAATTATCCAGTGAATAGCTACAAATTTTTTTTCATCACAAAATCAGTAGTAACATTACTGTTGATTTATTGATACATTATATTATGAGAGTTTATTATTTCTATAGTTTTTTTTATGTTATAGTTGTTATTTGGAAAATGTTGAAGTTATAAATGAAAGTTCATCGTCATCCAGAATTCCATCTTACTAATTAATTCCTCAAAGACCAATTTTTTTTAGGGTAAAATTATATACAGAAAGGTTCTTTTTATGAAATATACAGAACCTATGTGACAAATAAGAATTAAGTCTTAGAGTTGCTAAAAACTCTGTAATCCCTGCCACTCCCAGCCCACAAATTTAATCATCACATCATCGATAAATGTCACGTAGGTTTTACAAAAAATTTTGAGCTACAATTTAGTTTCCTTTTTTGTAGAATGAATTGCCATTTTTGGTAGGTTCTGTATATTCCGTAAAAAGAACCTTTCTGTATATAATATTTTCCTTAAAAAATATATATTTAATCTTCTCTTTTTGTGTTTTTAGACATTTGGATTTAATGGGACTGAATAGATTCATTCATGATCACAGCTGATTACTAACAAATAATAGTAATTCCAAAAAAAATTTTATATCATTTTCCATCTATTGTTGATTTCAATGTTGAGATCAAATATGAAATTGGAAATGAAATTTATATTTTAATGTGTAATTAATGAGTATTTTTAAAATAATAATAAAAATACTATACATGGGCAATGCTGCAACAAAACTAGACAAAGTGAACATTGGTATTACCAAGAATTTCAGGGATCAATAGTAGTGCCATTAGAAGTATTTTGATCTTTACATTTTCAAAATAAATGATACTTAGACACTTGAAGCTTATCTAAGAAAAGAATGTGCTACCCATGAAATTTTACCAAGAGGAAAGAAAAATAATAAATTTTTAGAAAAAGAAAGCATTATGAAAGTGTGCTATTGCCCAACAAAAAGCAAAAATCCTCTGGTCAGGTGCTGTGAGGGAAGATTAGTGAAGGTGTCCTTGATGATGATGCAGCTTTGATAAACTCCAGGACCCCCTGGAATTCTGTTACATCATTGTATCCATAGGGCGTGGCAGGTCAAATTAGCCTTGTGTACACAAGGAATGTGAGAATGACTGTAAAAGTATTCAAGGTAGTGTGCATGCTTCAATGTCTGAGTAGGACGCAATATATATATATTGCGTCCTACTTACGTTAGACTGTTACCTACTTATGATTAGACTGTTACCTACTTATTAGCTGTGACGTGAGTTTTGCATTTGCCTCGTCATTCGAGTGACGTGAATTTTGCATTTGCCACGTCATTCGAGTGACCGTTTTCCATTACAATAAATAACTGTGGTAGGTTATGTCACCATGACGAACGTTTTGCGTTTGCCTCGTCAAAGATGGGATGTTTATAGTTTGCTTTTCGGGCGACGTGCGGTTTTTATTTTTCACGTCACTCAAATGACGATCATAGCAAATTTTTGCCATCATCCACATGCGACATAATGTATACCGGTTTAATAATCCTATTATATTTTGATTATCTGAAGATTTGTATTTTAATATCCCTTAAACGAAATTGCGTGCCGATCAGCACGCAATTTACAATTCAAAGTTTTTGTCACAAATAAAAGTTTTTC
>CAUDNR010002846.1:0-39299 GCA_958430865.1 Entrophospora sp. SA101 | reverse complement strand
TATCGTTTGATTCTTACTGGAACACCATTACAAGTATGAAGAAACATATATATAATATATTAATAATGTCATTTTTTTTAAAGTAGCATTTGATTATTAATCATTTCTATCTTTTCTCCCAAAATAATTTTATTATAGAATAATTTACCAGAGTTATGGTCATTGTTAAATTTCATATTACCAAAAATATTTGACTCTGTTAAAAGTTTTGATGAATGGTTTAATACACCATTTGCAAACACAGGTGGTCAGGATAAAATAGCTTTAAATGAAGAGGAATCTTTACTTATCATTAGACGTCTACACAAGGTACAATTTTAAATTATAAAAAATAAAAAAGATATTTATATAACCACTGAACGGCTTGACAACCAGTCAATCTGGCAACGATTCACTAACATCTATGAATCATGCATTATTAGGTTTTAAGACCATTCCTTTTACGTAGATTGAAAAAAGATGTAGAGTCGGAATTGCCTGATAAAATTGAAAGGGTGATTAAATGTAAATTATCAGCTTTACAACTTAAATTGTACAATCAAATGAAAAAACTTGGCGTTTTATTCGTAAATACTGGTGAAAAAGGGTATGTATTAATTAATGACTAAGCATAATTCATTAATTAAATTTATATACGTTTTATTTATATAACATTTTTCTCTCTTGCTCATTTTTTTTAACATAGAAAAACTGGTATTAAAGGACTTAACAATACGATAATGCAATTACGTAAAATTTGTAATCATCCATTTGTATTTGAAGAAGTGGAAAAAGATGTCAATCCATATTTAAATAATGATCTTCTGTATCGTGCTTCTGGCAAATTTGAATTATTAGATAGGATTTTACCAAAATTCTACAAGACTAATCATAGAGTATGCATAATATATAACATCACACACACACACACACATATATATGTATATATGTAATATACAATATTAATTATTATGTTTCTGTTTATATAAAGGTATTGATATTTTTTCAAATGACTGCCATCATGACAATTATGGAAGATTTTCTAAGTTGGCGTGGTTTCAAGTATCTACGTTTGGATGGCATGACAAAGGTAGATATTATTTTAATTATAGAATTCGATATTATTATTTTATTTATTTATTGATTTTTAACAATAATTACTATGATGATAGGCTGAGGATAGATCAGAATTATTGAAAAAATTTAATGCACCAGATTCACCATATTTTATATTTTTATTAAGTACAAGAGCTGGTGGGCTTGGTCTTAATTTACAATCGGCTGATACCGTTGTGATATTTGATTCTGATTGGTAATTTTATTATTTTTATACTTGTTCGTATGTATCCAATTGGTGATAGAATGATCATAAATATTTACTTGTCCTTATTTCATTAACTCGTATAAATGTAAATAGGAATCCACATCAAGATTTACAAGCTCAAGATCGTGCACATCGTATTGGACAAACTAGAGAAGTTAGAATATTAAGACTCATATCACAAAAGTCCATTGAAGAAACAATTTTAGCTAGAGCTCAATTTAAACTTGATATTGATGGTAAGGTAATTCAGGCTGGTAAATTTGATAATAAAAGTACGGCTGAAGAACGTGAGGCCTTTCTGGTATGTTTTAATTTATATTTTCAAGAAAAATAATCATAAAAAAATAACATTATTAACATCATAATCATCATTATTATTATGATAGCGTTCATTATTGGAAAATGATAATGATGAAGTCAATGATGTCGAAGAAGAGGAGTTGGATGATGATGAGTTGAATGAAATTATTTCAAGAAATGAAAATGAGTTTATCCTATTTAAAACAATGGATATTGAAAGAAATCAGAACGAAGAGAGGGAGTGGTATTTAAAAGGTGGTGAAGGGAAGAAACCCGAGAGATTGATAGAGGAAAACGAATTGCCGTCTGTTTATATGAAAGATTATGAAACTGTTATAAATTATGGCGATGATGACAATATTGAGTATGGTCGCGGCCAAAGAGTTAGAGGAAATGTTCATTATGATGATGGATTAACAGAAGATCAATGGGTGAATGTGCGTGAAGTTTAATATATATTTTTTAAGATGATAAAATGAGAAATATTTATTTAAACAATATTTATTTGATTTCATTAGGCACTCGAGGATGAAGAAATTGAACTCGATGATCTGATTGCTAAGAAACAAGCAACTAAAAAAAGAAGATTAGAAAAGAAAGTTAAAAGAACGATAACGCAACAACCAGAAGAAGAACCATCTCAACAAGGAAGTACATCAAAGCCTAATGTTGTCTATTCAGATGAGATGATGGTTGTTGACAACATGTCAGATTCAAAGAAAAAAAGGGGAAGGCCACGTAAAGATGAATCATTATCTTTTGATAAGATCAGCCACAACAACAATAATTCCGATTTGACATTACACAAATTAATTAAAAAGAAAGGGAAAGCAAAAAGAGAGTTTGGTGGTTATGATGAACAGACAAATGATGAAACATTTTCTGAACAAACTAAAGTTTGTATTATTTACAAGTGTATAATTGTATTGATATATGATGACCATGACTTAATAATAATATTGTTGATGAATTTTTTATAGAAAAAGAGGAAAATATCTAAAAAGAAGAATGAGGAAATTCTTGACGACGTACCACCACAAAATCGTGAAAAAATGAGAAAAATATTTATAGAATGTTATTCAGAAGTAGATAATTTGATGGATGTATCCAATGGGTAAATAAATAAAATTATTTTAAAAAAAGTTGCAAATTTATTTTCCTCGTATTTTTATTTACCCAAAAAAATATATGAATAGTGAACCACGTCATAGAGCATATCTTTTTCTTACACTTCCAAAAATAAGAGATTATCCATTATACTATCAAATCATCACAAATCCTATAGCTATGGACACTATTAAAAAAAGATTAAAAGGAATTTATTACAAAACAGTACAACAGTTTAAAGAGGATTGGCATCTAATGTTTAATAATGCTAGAGCTTTTAACGAAGAAGGATCACAAATTTATAATGATGCTGATAAGATGCAGGTAAAGTCAACAATTCAATAATAATAATAATAATAATAATATTATTATTATTATTTAAATTATTTATTTGATCAATTATTTTGCAGGAGGTACTTGATAAAAAACTTGAAGAACTTTGTCCAGGTGGTGAATTACCAAAAACTTCTACTGATGACATGATCTTATAGTAATTGAACAATGAATTAATTAATGAATGAATGCTTCTTTAAGTCGTTAATTAATTAAATTTTATTTAAAAAGATTTTTGTTTTGCTAATAAATGTATTTAATTTACAAAAAAAAAGAGCACTATAGACAATTTAAAAAAAAGATATATAGCACAAACAATTTTATAGATTTTTAATTTATTTCGCAATATTTTTTTTCAACTAATTGATTAAAAAAAAAAATCTTTTTTAATTAAAATTTTAATGTAATATAAAAGAAAATAAAATAGATTAGTTTTTTCACACAAATGATTTTTTATTATGGATAATTTGAAATTGAATACTATTTTATAAATTTTTTTTCTTTTCCAATATCGAATACTATTAGAGTTTAACTTTTAGCCAAAGATTTTTTATTTGATATTAAACTAGCCCGCAAACATTTTCGGTTGATTACATATTTGTCTTTGAAAAATTTCCTATCATTGACATATCACCAAAGAATTGCAAGAATCGAAGTTTACTCAAACGAAGGACTTGAGACTTCTTAGTGATTCAGATCTTTCAGGCCTTAGTATTAGGACATTGCGCATCTCTTAGACACAGCCATTGGCCGTTACTCAAATTATTTTGATAATGTTTAAGAACTCTTTTGAAAACAGACTCAGCTTCAATTGCTGAATTATAGACATTATCTATGATACATACATTCCAAACATTAGATTTTTTAATAATGCGTAATGTGGGATCCATAAGGCATTCTTCAAGATTCATCATTTCTTGTCCCTGCTGCATTTACTGATACTAAAAAATCATAAAAATCATAAAGCTTTGAAAAAGTAAACGAGGCTTCCTACATAAACTAGAAATCATTCTTGCAAGCTATATTTTTGCGCCTTTAAATCTAACTGAAACGATTATTGAATACGATACGTTACAATTTTTGTTTTTATCAATTTGTTTGCAAATATAATCCGACTGCCTTCAATTTACACTTTCAAAAAATACTTTACTATTAATTAATCCATATGGCTTCAATGGCAACGCGGAACAATATTCTCCCAATGAACTCGGCTCTCCAGTGAATGCTTTCCCTATCTTTTAAGTGATTAAGCCCCGATTGTATTTCAATGTTTTCATACTCTCGTTGAAAATTGTAAAGATTCCATTCAAGTTTATTTTATGAGATTTAAAAAAGCTTGAGCTACAAATAAACCTGGCGACTTTGATAATATCGGATTGGTGGTATCTTCATTCATACAAGAAGCGGATGATTTATTAAAGGATTCGGTGTTATAATCAAATGAATGTTTTGATGGCTATAAAGCTTAGTGTTGTTATAATATACTGATCTGGCCAGCGTTGGCATTTTTATATGTCCAATTGGTGCAGTAGCCGTTTGGACATTGGCATATTGGACTGTCCAATATGCCAACATTTGAAGATTCACAATATAAAATATAATGCTTTGGAATTCATTCTTTAACATCACGCATTTATAACTCCAACAAATATGCTCTTTATTTATATTGTAGAAATGCCTTGGGTCATGAAGTTGCTCACCAGAATAAATTTTTGAATAAAAAATATAGAATTAAGTCACATATAAAAATTGTGAAAATTTCAAAGTGGCCAAATTTCAAATTTTAAAGTTTTTCAATTCATCTATATATAAATATATATATGTAAATGCAATAATATCTTTAACACACAATATCAAATTGCATATTTAATAATGCCTAAAGACAATTTATTGGAATGAATACTTGAGTAAAATAAAAAATATCGACGTGTTAATGTTACTGTTACACGATTTTTAAAAAAGGATCTGTAGATGTCATAATTTCCAAATTTAAGCCAAATTCCTCGCGAACATAGTAAAATATATGTACTAAAAAGGAATAGAACTCAACAACCCATCAATATTTTGAAAAAACTCTCTGTCACGTTAAAGTTTGGGTCATAATCTGAGCTATTTTTTTAAAAATGATATACAGAAATAAACTTCTATTCTTTTAAAATCACACACAGAATTGGTGGTTTAAGAGGTCCCGCGCCATACTAATAGATATAATATGGGGCATGCTACAACAAAACCAGACAAAGTGAAAATTATGTCACACACTATTACAGGGATTCAAATTGCCTAATGTCTTTATTTTCGATTTTTAAAAAAAAAAGTATTATTGTTATAGAAAAATTTTTGCCATAATAAAAATTATCAATATTTTAAAAAATACTAGATTTAAATGTAAAAAAAAAACAAGTCCGTACTAATTATGAGCATTGTTATTATAAAAGCCATATAATATTGGCTTTTTTTTGAGAGGCATATTGAATGTTTTGATTAATCTTTCTATTTCATCAATGCCTTCACCATTTTCTTTGTCATCACCATTATTACTATTACCATTATCATTTTTCCCTGAGTGCTCTCTCAAGTAATTTAAAGTTTCGCAAACTTTCTTCAATCAAAATATTTAAAAACCTTAATTTTTTGAAACAGTTTAGAAAATTTTCACCAGCGAACAATTGGAAGTTCTATTTGTAGAATCTGATTCATTACAAAAAGAGGTGGTATCTTCCTTTCTAGCACATATACATCCATATTAGTTCCTAGTGGTAAAATTGTCAGTTTTTTATAATCATGGTATGCATATAGTTTATTGGAATTAGGAACATTACCATGAATGTGTAAAATTTTAATTTATTTAAAGTATTTAAAATGACCCTGTCAATAAGATTTTGATAGTTAATGTAATTATAAATATAGTCCTAAGAGTCTTTACAATAACATCCAAGGTCAATTAGATATCTCCATATAAATAATCTCGAAATTCAAGTCCTCAAGTTTAGTTTCATATACCCAAAAGTTATCTGGGCAACGTCTAGGACCAAGCTGATTATTTCTATTCTTGGTGGCTGTGCTTTCAACTGACATCCAATAAAAGTTCTACTCCTTCTATATTATATCGTAAAAAGTCCACCAAATGGCATACGAAGTCATGTGAGAATGTACCATCTGTAATTGACGACTTCTCTTTCTTGTACTTTTTTCATTCCAAATTGTATTTCTAATAAAATATAAAAAATAAGGTTACATATTTATTTAATCATTTAGACCCTTGTAATCAATATTTTTTTTAGAAATTTTACATATAATAATTAAAGAAAGAAAATGTTGTACATACATGGTATTTAAAAAAAAATTTGTTACTTTACATAATCCTAACAGTTCAGTAGACATCTCATTCTTATATTTTTTCTTGGTCTTTATTTTTGTCATAAAATTTTGCAATATACCATTCATAAGATAAAGGAAGGTCAAAAATATCAACCAAAAGAAAAAGGTTATCCCAATATCTCGCCTCTTTTAATTTGGTGACAGTTTCTTTTGTTCCTTCTCCAATTCTAATTTTAACACTAATAATTCATAACCATTAAATAATTTCATGTCAAAAAACTTTCTTATGACTTTTATCACCTCACTACGGGTCTGATTCATTTCGTCGACAGTCATTTCGTTGACACCCATTTCGTCGAATGTTCATTTCGTCACAAAAAAACAACCTCATTAAACAAATTTCTCCTCACACTTCCCACGCACTCCGCTTTCCTCACCTAATTGCTTAACTAACTTCACACACTCCTCACATCTAACTCGTTCGGTCTCTGGCTCGAGGATGAAATAATTTTTGACGAAATGAACATTTGGTGGAACAAACTTTCGACGAAATAATTTTCGACGAATTAAACGCGACCGAATTTGAATCATTTTGTTGTACTGTAAATAAAATTCAAAAATTACTTTTTGAAAAAAATTTCGTTTTCTTGTATATAGTATTAGTATCAGTATAATTGTTACGCATGTTACGTAAGTGGGATAAAAAATTCTAACAAAAATTTTTATATATACAGTATATATTAACAAGTGGGATTTTTTATATCTATTTATATACAGTATATATTAAACAATGTCAATAGAAGCACATGAAGAAACTTCAAACTTATCGAACAATAATAATAACAATAGAGGCTTCTTTGTCAATAATTATAATGATTCTAACATTAATAACAATATTAGTTATGATAATTAAAGAGAAACAACGTCAAAACAAATACATTTACAATCTCAACGTTCACAACCTAATCCTTCTTTACAATAATCTGAATAGTTATAAAATGTTCGTCATCAAGGATCGCAACCATTTCATCATAACAACAATAATCCAGCATCAGAATCTCTGTTGCTTTCTATTGATTTACCATATTATTTGATAAGTAAAACATGGACAAGTGAAAATTAGGAACCTACTAAGAAAACTTGCTAGAAAAAAACTATAGACAATGTAAATGATGCATCAAGAATGTGTAAGGAGGCTGTATTTAAAGTAAAGGATCTGGGCAACAAAAATATTTTGCAGCTGCAGATGCATGTTCTGCAATATAATATCAAGGTTATAATCGGAGCTGTAAATCAATTGATTTTGGTCAAGGGGAAAGAGTTGTAGATATATGTGGTGAAAATATTCATGAAAATATGACGAAAAGGAGAAAATAACAATAAATTGTTTATTTAAGATTCTTCATTGAAACGTCAGATGATGGTCAGCTTCGATTTGTGGATGGTAACTCAAGTGTCGACCTCCTCTCAACTATAGAGACCAGCAACGTCTAAGGTTTGGGTGCATTTTACCAAAGAGCTCATTAGAAATTCTAAAAGTCATTTTCTGCTAAATGCTTCAACGTAGAGAAGTGTCAAGACTTGCAAATTACTGTATTTGATGTGACATCGAAATAAGAAAGAGTATCTTGAATAAATTAATCAGGGAAATGTTAGACGCGATAGCTTTTCACTTTCTTCAGTACAAAAGGTGGTTATTTTTATGATTATTGTGAAGTTAATAAAACTGAAAGTTATTTATTATCAGAAACGGAGATGATTATTCAAAACAAGAACATAATAGTGTTAATAATAGTCCTACAAACAATGAAGTTAATAAATAATCTTGGAAATAATTGAAAAAATCATCACAAATGATGATAATAATAATAATAATAATCCTTGAAACTTGGTTTAACAAAATGCCAACCAAAAAATCAAATCAAAAGAACATTATTTATGTATTTGTCTGAGTCAGATAATAAAGTGTAAAATATTATATACACAAAATTTTGTATTTATTTTTTTTTGTATAATATTGTATAATGCATAAATATATATATATATTTGCGGATTAACGGGTCCTCAATACTTCAAAAACCTGAAGGTCAGTATCTGTTTGGTTAAGGTAATTATCGGGTAATTTAAAAAAAGTGTTTCAAAAACTCTAAAATTACATAAAAAAGTTCTTTTCGTCAACTTTTTCCTTTCGTCATGTAGTTTTTGTATCTTTTCTATGTTAAAAAACACACCTGATACTTGATGCTGATACTTTATGCATGAATGTTTTAGAAGAATTCTGCATGCGCAATACAAACTGACCGTGATACATGCGCGTATGGCCAGTTATTTTAGAACGGATGCGTGAGTAATTTTTCTTTAATATTAATAATACGTGTGTAAAAAACTCAAGTTTCGAATTATTACATTAGTCTTTTCTTCTTAATTTCGTTAACACACTTCATTTCTGACGTTTTTTCTTGCAGATGCTTTAGGAGTATAGGTATTGGTTACTACTGTGGTAAAGAACTAGGTAAATCATGAAGTTTTGAACCTTTATCTTCGCACATTATCCCTAATATAACTTATTGTTTTTATTATTTGGGCTGTGGCTATCGACAAAACCTCTGGTATTGTCCATATCATGGTGACGTGGCTAGGTAGGTTGGCAACTGCAATTTTTGTTATGACCCCCCTGGCCGAAATAGCTACAGTAAGAAAGCTTTGTTCATAAATAATGACTAAGTCTACTACATTATTATTATTATGTATTTATTATTATTATAATTGGCTACGAGTTCTTATTTTTCTCAAAATTTTTCTTCTAAATTTGTATCATTTTTTTCTATAATAAATCATAAAATTCAAACAAGGTCGACTGTTTATTTCGTAAATAATTCAAAACTGAAATTACAAGATATTTGCTGTTAAAATGTTTCATGCATGCTTTCCAAAAATAATTGAATCCCATCTGTGACAATTAAACTCAAAATTTGTTAATGTGTCAATTATTTGTTTTTAATTCTAATAGGAACCAGAGAACATAATGAATAATCCAATTAACTTCCATAATACATTTAGCTTTTTCCCAGTTTTTGAACATCAATTTTATAATAAAAAAAAATTTTATGTTTATTCTCAATTTTGTGTAACATGTGATTTATTAATGTAACAAAAAAAAATTAGTTTTTTAAAAAAAAAAATGTTTAATTTCCCACATGAACTTCTATCTGAAATATTCAATTACATTGAATATAACACATTATATTCTTGTATTCTTGTCAACAAACAATGGCACAATATTAATATTCAGACTTTATGGAGAAATCCATTTCTTTACAAAGACAGTACAAAAATATTAATTGTTTATTGGAAGAAGATAAGGATTTCTTGGCTCGAAATTACATTGAATTAACTTTTGAACTATTGAAGAAGCCACCATTACATAATTATACCAGATTTAGTAGTACTAGGAAAATCAAGCTTCCAGCTATTTTTTTTTTTTTTGTCTTTTTACTCAATAATAATCTCTAATAAAGGATTTACAATTGGTGAAAAAATTGGACCCTATTTGCATAGTAGAAAAATGAGATACAAGGCTTGTAATATTTTCTTTGTATATTAAAAACATATGTGTAACCAAATTTATAAGGGTTGTTACCAAAAATAGATTTTTTGTCTGGAAGGTCGATTTTCCTAGTACAGACCCCATATTATTTTCTTATAGATCCCAACTGATACAACTGATAAAAAATGATACATCAATAGATTGTGTACAAATTTTAAAAGATAAATTAATAAATTTTATTTTAGATCATTCAGCAGGTATCAAAAATCTTATTACGTGGGATTATATAGGTTTAGATTATAATTTGTTATTTAATCATCATAGATTTAATAATATCTTTCATACTCTTTATGAATTAAATTGTTTCGGTTTTGATAATAATAATAGTAGTAGTAGCATATTTGTTGATAAATTAATGAAAGTTTGTAAAAATATCCAATCATTAAGAGTATATAATAATAGTAATTATAATAATATATATAAATTGGCACAACTAATTAAAGCACAAAAGAAAATCAAATATTTAGTCATTGAATCTAGACAAACTTTACCAGATGAATTCAAAGAAGCAATATTAGCACACTCACAATCAATAACTCTTTATGAATCTATTGGAGGAAACAATTTGGATGATTTATTAATACCAACATTTAAAAATTTAGAAGCTTTAAGATTAACTGCTAATTATGGACATAAACTAAAAAATTTGAAAAATATTTCACTACCAAATATTGAATCTGTGGATGTATTTATTGATGGATATCAAATATTCTTATCAGACTTGTCTGATTTTATTAATATCAATGGAAAAACTCTTAAAAATCTGGATGTTTATGGTGAATGTTATAACAATCTAGATTACGAAATTATGAGGAAGCTATTTCAATCAATTGCACAATCTTGTAAAAATTTAGAAAATTTATCAATAATTTATGGAGATGGATTAGATCAGGAATTAATGGAAGTACTCAATAGTTGTACAAAGTTAAAACGTATTACATTTGATAATTGTTCTGGTGAAGAAGAATTTCATATACTTGATTGTGATATAATATTAACAGTATTAAATCAAACACTGCCAAAAAATTTAGGATCAATATTTTCTACTGATTTGGTTTCTAATATTAATGACTATTTGTTAGATATTCTAATGAAGAATTGGAGAGGACCCAAACCTTTAACAATGGAATTTGATTATAAAGATGATGATGATGAATCAAAGACAATATTAAAAAAATATCAAGATTTAGGGTTTTTAAATTAATTTTTATTTGTGATTTTTTAATGTAATTTATTATAATATATTATACATGTATTGTAATGATACTATTACTATCATTGACAGCAAACATCAATTAGATGGCAAAGAACAGTTGGCTGACATTAGTATTAACTTGACAATTAATGGCATGAAGTGAAATGAAAAGAACTTGTAATATTTTCCATATAAATAATTATCTCAAACCTCCACATAAGAATAATATAATCTTCCTAATAATCTATAACAACAATTCCTCTAATTAATTAATCATTCATCCCTATAAAAATAACAAACAAAATTTCCATATGCTAAATATGTTCTAAAAAAAAAAAGATGCAGAATTAACATACTTGTTATGCAGTTGAAAAAATTTGCCCTTTTGTAAATTTAACACAAGCAAATAATTTTATCAAGACCATTTGCTTTTTTAGTTATTAAGTGTTAATGTAAGAATTGAGATTATGATTGCAAAAGCTACATTCTAAAATAAATAATTATGAAGTTGATCCAGGTATGTCATATTATATAATAGGCTAAAATTGATAAGGTATCATTGTATTAGATGTTATGCAATCCTGACTATTGTTTAATAATAATTATTATTATCTAATTTTATTATTATTAGCTTTATAATCTAGTTCATTAAAGTACCTGAAATAAATAATGGTGTCAATATTTGGATGGCAAAAGAATTTAAAACTAATGTTAACAATTCAGAATTTATTAACACTGGTTTTATTATTAAATAAAATTGAAAAAAAAATGCCAAAGTGGGTGAAGGGAAGAAGAAAAGGACAAGAGCTTTTCAAAAAAAAGCAGGCAAGTGTTATTATTAAAAATAATAGTGGTTATCACCATTTGTTATCACTCTAGTTTAATTAATTTAATTAATTTTTGCTCAGTGTTTCAGCAATTTCGGCTACTAAGAGAAGTAATTATATTATTATTATTATGTATGTAGAAATTGTTTTGATTGTCAGAAATCCCCAGGAATTCCAATTAGTAATTATCCAATGAACATAACCATTATTAATTGAATTGACTAACAAAAAATGATTTGTTTTAATTATGTTCCTTTCCCATGTTAAAAATCATTAAAAAATGCTGTTTACATAGAAGATTGATTACCAATCATTAACTGTACATGCATTAATGGATCCTTTACCACCAGATACACATTTATCACCTTCTTCCAAAGGTCTTGCTCTTTATTAGATAATAGTACACCTTCATTCTGCTTTCTTTTCTTAAGGGTAGAGTGTAGTCATGTGATTTTTCATAACAACTTGCTAGGGAGAGTAGTGTTCTAACTGAAAATCAAATTTTTTGCAAATATTCAAAAATCAATTTATTCAAGGATATATAATTTATTTCATAATTGGTTAGAAAAAATATTAGATTTGAAAAAATATTTTGTTTTTAATTTGGGTAAAGAAGTGAAAACTTGCCAGCAAGCAGAAACAAAAAGCGAAAATGTTCACTCAATTTCAACAAGTTTAAGCAGCGACCAAAGCAAAAGGATACAGACTAATAATTGGAACATGTAATTATTTTGGATTATGTATATAAACTTACATACTTCCAGATTTCCTAGAATTTAGTCAATTAGAAAAGGAGTTGATTATTGTGAAAAAACAATTCAATGCATAAATTTCTTTAATAATTGCTCTAAAGTCTACATAATAATATGCTTCAAAAATTTTATGTGCTATAATCTAAGATCCTCTGATTCTCTGGTATAATTTTTATTATAGTTTTGGTTACTTTTCATTCAAAAGAATATTTTACAAACTGCCATTTTTTTTTAACACACTGTATATATAAAATTAATTAAATAATTATGTATTTCTCTTTTAGTGAGTCAATAAACAAGTCATTACTTATCTTTTTAATCGTTTCCTTGAATGTGAATGAGTGTATTTGTCTCCATAAATTGTGCATGTCATTATAATATTAGTGATTATTATTTGATATATTAAATAAATTGCATCATCCAAGTAATGATAATACCAAGACCATTCAAAATGAAAATTAAGGAACCAATTTGGGAAAGGCCACATGATATTGTGAATTAACTCAGGTCACAAAAATAATTAAATAATTATTTTCCTTCCCAAATGCATACAATCACAAGCCATAGAGTTCCTTGAAAAATGAAAATGAACAAATCTGATATTGATCATAGGAGGAAGGTTGGCATTTGGACAACATCCAATATGTTTAAGGTGTATTGTGACTTGTCATTGTGAATCAGGTGAGTTGGTGATGAGTTTGGTTGGGTTATTTTGTGTTGGTGATTGAGATAGCAGAGTTGGAGTTGCTTAAGTAAATGTTGTGGTTTGTGATGTCATTGTTGATCCTACACTTAATATTATTGTCAGTGTGGATTCGAAACTACAGTTGCAGGATATATCCATGTCCAATGCCAACCTGTCCATAAGTATCAGATTTGATAAACTATTCCTTGTACAAACAAGCGGTCTTCTCTCCACATAACCATTACAGTTGTGGAAGCCGGTCAAGTTGGTTAGTAGACTTTGAGACAAGTAAGAGACTTTAACATCTCCTTGACAACAAAATGCAATTTCAATAAGTTCCAGAGCCAAGGGTCCCCCTGGAAATTTGCATCGTTGTATCCTTGGGGTAGCTTGGTATATTAGCCTTTGACGCCAAGAAATAAAAGAATAACTGTGATATTGAGTCCTGAATATTTATAAAATTCATTAAACAATCAAACGTTATATTTCTTGATGTTCCAAAAGGAGTTTTTCATGAGTGTGAGAGAGATATTTAACGGTAACGCTGCCTTTTTACTTTTATTCATGATAAAGAATCTTATAAAAAAGGCATCACGTCTAAAAAAAAATTTTTAAAAATACATCACGCTCTTATAAAAATTTTTTTTCCTATATATATATACCGTATTCTCCCGAATATAAGCAACACCATTTTAACACATTTTAGTCAACAAAACTGCAGGTGTTGCTTATATTTGGGAGATTTTGTTTGTGTTACATTATGTTTCCTTATTTCATCATTTGTGTTAAGTTTTATTCATTTTTTTCCCACGCAATGCCAAAAGTCAAACGTTCTTCATATTCTGTTGCTGAAAAGCTCCAAGTTTTGCAATATGCAAAACAATATGGTTTAAGATCAGCTGGGCATCATTTTACTATTGATCCTTCAATGATTTCTCGTTGGCAAAAACAAGAGGAAGAACTCGATTTAGTAAAACAAAAAAAGAGAAGACGAATTGGTAATAATTTAGGAAGAAAAGCAAAATATCCTGAGGCTGAAGCTGAATTAAAGGCATGGATTGTTGAATTTCGGCAAGATGGAATTGCTGTAACTCCTAAAATTGTTAAAACTTACATGAAAGAACTTTTAGCAAACCAATTTTCTAATATTTATCCAGGTGCCAGTGAAAAATTTCTTGCATCAGAAAGTTGGTTCTATCGCTTTCTTAGAAGGTATGATTTTGCAATGAGACATAAAACAAAGATTGGTCAGAAGCTTCCCGCTCACCTTGACATCAAACTTCTCGAATTTCAACAATTTATTATAAAAAAACAAAAACAATTTGAATACGAACTTTCAGAAATTGGAAATATGGATGAAACTCCTGTTTATTTTGATATGGTTGGAAATTTAACAATTGATAAACATGGTGCAAAAACTGTGCAAGTTCGAACAACTGGAAATGATAAAAACCGTTTTACATGTGTCCTTACAATTCTTGCAGATGGTACAAAATTACCACCAATTGTTATTTTCAAAGGTAATTAAATTACAAAGAATTTACCTTCTCATCAAATCATTGTAATAATAATTGTCATTTTTAAAGGTAAACGAATGCCAAAGAATTTACCTTCTCAAATCATTGTACTAATGCACCCAAAAGGATGGATGGATGAAATTGGAATGAAAGCTTGGTTTGATAAGGTTTGGAAAAGAAGACCTGGAAATAGAATTACAAGAAAAAAAGCTTTACTTGTTATGGATAGCTTTGAAGGCCACAAGACAGATTCTATCAAAAAAATTGCACAAAATGAAAACACTGATTTAGCAATCATTCCAGGTGGTCTTACCTCTGTTGTTCAACCACTTGATGTTTGTATTAACAAACCATTTAAAGATAGACTTCGTGAAAAGTGGAATACTTGGATGAGTTCAGGTAATTTCACCTATACCAATAACGGAAATTTAAGAAAGCCTGAACATAATGTCATTTGTAAATGGATTTTGGAGGTTTGGGATGAAATTCCGAATGAAATGATTGTGAAATCATTTAAAAAGTGTGGCATTAGTAATGCAATTGATGGATCGGAAGATCATTTGTTTGGACAAGCTTATGGGGATGAAAATGAAGATGAGGAAGATGAATGTGAAATACTAGATAGAAACGATGATTCAGCTGATGAATTAGAAGGGGAAGAGTCTGGTGATTCTGAAAAAGAATAATCAAAATAAAAAAATTTTCTTATTTTTTTATTTATTATATAAAAATAAGAAATCAAATAAAAAATTTTCAAAAATATAGGTGTTGCTTATATTTATTTTTCTATTTTTTCTGTTTTTTTGTTGCAAATTCTTACTGTTGCTTATATTCGGGTGTTGCTTATATTCGGGAGAATACGGTAATTAAAAACAATCCGCAGATGTGCGAATCTCCGGAGATACAAATTCTGATTGGCTAATTTCAAATTCACGAAAATAATTTATTCGCATAAAATGATGAGGATTTATTAACAAGTACATCATATTAAAATATTGAAGATTACTTAAGAAGTACATACAATAATAATTTAAACAATTTACGAAAATAACAGAAATAATTCAAAGAACTAATTGTATTAGCCACACACAAAACATATGAATAGTAATATTACTATATATTACGATCATGTTAATTGATTTTGCACGTATAAAGTGAGTGGATTTTATTTAAATTTTTAATAAATTCTATTCTCAATATCATTACTATCATCTATTATACTTATTTATACTCATTATAACCATAATATTTTATATACTCATTATATTATAAATCTTTATTTTATACATGGAATCATAATGAGGTCAGTCTGCGGCTTTTATGATACTTATTAACACATGTTACTTTTACTTATCAACATTTTCGTCTTTTAAAGGTATATACTACATATAAACAAGAAGGTTACTCAAGGCCAGTATCCAAGGGTTTAAACCCCCAAAGTTAGCTTGATTATTAAGGACACTATCATCCGTTGTGTTGACACTACTGTGAAGATGGGATTTAATTCTTTTCTTGTAGAACCTGAATTACATAATGTAATGGAAGATGTAGTTGAAAGAATGACATCAATTATAGAAGAAGCATCACAGCTTCCACAAGCACTAATTATATATCGTGTTTAAAACAATGTATATATCATTCCAAGGTTAGATTACTATCATGGTTGCGCAAGAAATTTTTTATTGCAATTTGTCATCATTCAGCAAGCCAAGAAAATTCCCAAAGACCATATCATCACCACTTGTCAATCATGTAGGTGACACTATATATGCTCGCTGTAAACCTGGAAACGGGTCTTGTAATGATAATAGTTACATTTGCATTTTATCCAAACACGCAAAATTTTTTATTATAAATTTCAAATTCACACAAACTAATCAAATATCTATTTAACGTTTAAGCTATCTTTCTAATATAATCTCTCCAGCTGCTCGTCAATATGCAAGTAACTGGCAAGTGATGGTAACAACAAACATCCTCAATCGTTTGTGCTGTTGGGTATCATGAAAGTTATACCATTCCTTCCACAAAGAAAAATACAATCATTTGCACAAAAATCCTCAGGCGCATCATCGCCTCAAAGTCATTTAACTTGCCAACCTCCATCATTAAATGAATTACTCCTTGGCAGAAGCTATTGTAGAAATGAGCAAGCACTACATCCATGTAATACAATCCTTTGTGATTTATCACTAGCTGAACAAGATGTTAAATTTGCTTTGGTGACAATACCTTCTTCCACTATATATAAAATATTAAAGATAAACAACATGAGAGATGCTCAAGCAAGAGAACAAGCAAGAAGGATGGGTTATGGTTTCTGTTTATTTGACTTTGTATCTAACACCAGTTTCAAAAGCAGATATATTCCAATTCAAGCAAATGCTCTTTTTGATTTGTTTTGTTCAATTGATTTTGCTGACATGGACTAACGATGACAGAATTTGGAAATGATGCCTTAAACTGGTATTTAATATTGATAAGGCGAATGTTTATTTTGATTGCAATATTTTCTTCACTTGTAAAACCTAAGATAAAACCTTTCTTTTTTTTAAAGGTGATTACACAACCTAATGATGATACAAGGGGGCAAAGATTTGGCCTTAGCATCATGATAGATACTGTGAGTATTTCTATCCTTGTAACATAGCCAACAATCCAGTGAGGGTGGTGTGAATGACTATGGTTTTGATCAAGATGGGAATTACCAACCATTGGACATCCAACCTGGTGACATATGTGTTGGCTGGATCAGGAAGAAAAACCTTCATTATGATGTTAAATTCATTGATTTCAAATTTTAAAAATATATATCCAACTTATAATTTTTAACAATGTCCTCAATCACAAATAAAAAAGTAAAAAAACAAAAGAGAATTAATAAATAAAGCTAGACATGAGTAAGTATGGTTAGAGCATGATTGCTTTGAGAGCTATTAAAAAAAATGGTAGTGATTATTTGTCATTCTAGTTTAAATATTTATAAATTTGAATTTTTATTTACTTGGAAAGAATGATTCTAAGATAATGAGATTGTTGCAGATCCCTTGACCAATAAAAATATAAATTTTTCTATTCGTGATAAAAACACTTTGAATAAAAGTGATGATGATAATACAATAAGCACTTTTAACAAAGAAGATGATATTATTAGAATTTTTCCAATTAATAACAATAAAGATCATTCTATTTATGACAACAATTTTAAATAAGGATGGTGATGATGATCTAGCACATACTTCTAGTGATATTGTCGTAGTTCCTTCGATCAATAATGATGACAATAATAATGAGGATAAGGTAGGTCTTCTATTCGAATAAGGTTTATTCGAATTATTCGTTTTATTCGTTATGAATTTGAGTATTCGAATTACATTGAAAGTTCATTCGAATAAAACTAGCAGTTCAAATAAAACTAGCAATTCGAATAAATAACAATTCGAATGATCCAACATATAAATAAATAAATAATTTAAGGATTTAATAGAATTCAAACTTGGTCGATTTGTGATTAGTATATTACTTCTTCAATATCTAGATAAATGCTTAAAATATTGTGAGGTGAGTATGAAAACTGGAAATCGCTAATGAATTTCTTTAGTAAAAGTTAATGGGAACTTGTAAAATAAAGTATCATGATCATCACTGGCAATTTGGGATAAATTTTTCTGCTATTATTATTATAGACATCGTTTTTTGAATTCTTTTTAACATGTGCATAAATAATAAATAAAAAAATTTATATTAATTTGTTATAGTGCATATTACTAGGGTAAATATTAATATTAATAATATTAATGTTAATATTGACAGAAAGGTGAAACATTACTGCTATATTAATTAATATTACTTTTAGGAGAAATATTAATATTTACAAATTAGAAGTTTTTTCCCACTTGAACATTTTAAATTTTCTAATAATAATTCATTAATTAATATTATAATTAATATAATAATCAATGTTAGGATCATTATATACAAAAACAGTATGGATGATAATTGCATATCGTGAATATACAAAAAGTGGTTATGAAAGAAATTCGAAAAAATTTAATAAAAATGCATTGGACTTGGATTTAAGTGATAAAGTTGTAATAGTTACAGGCGCAAACAGTGGCCTAGGAAAAGATATTGCTGCCGAGTTGTTTAAACGAGGTGCATTAGTTCATATGTTGTGTAGAAATGAAAAGACAGGTGAAGAAGCTAGAAAAGACATATTAGGTCAAATTAACGGTGATGCTAGTAGCAGTGGTGATAATGTTAACGATGAGACAAATCAAAAATCAAAAGTTGTTTTTGATGAGAATCGATTGAGATTGCATAAAGTTGATATTTCCGATTTGAAAAGAGTTAAAGAATTCGTGAAGGAATTTGAAAGTGATGGGGATGGAAAATGTCATATTTTGGTAATTAAAGTTTTGTATTTATATAATCTTTTTTTGTTTTTATATATTATCTCAACCAATATCAACTCTACAAAAATATATAATGCATATTTTCAGAACAATAATAATAACATTATTTTATTTATTTTAAAGATAAACAATGCAGGTGTAATGGTGAATGAACGGTCAACTACACCATATGGAGTTGAAACAAATTTTTCAATAAACACTTTGGGAACTTATTATTTAACTAAAAGCTTGGTTCCTTTATTACAAAAATCTGGTCCTGGGTCAAGGGTTGTAAGTAGTTATTATCGTTATTTTTCTTTGGAAATATATTATAACACAACAACAACAGTAATAATCTTTAATAATTAATTATTAGGTCACAGTTTCTTCAGGTGGAATGCTTGCAAATAAACTTGATGTCACCGATTTAGAATGTAAAAAAATGAAACAATTTGATGGAACTATGGCATATGCACAAAATAAGGTATTTATTAATTAGCTGAATATTTTGTTCTTTCAAGTTACCACCATCTTCCATCATCATTTTTAATAATAATAAATTTTTCTTTAGAGACAACAAGTAGAACTAACTAATTATTGGTCACAACAATATCCAGAATCTACCACAGGAATAAAATTTTTGTCAATGCATCCAGGATGGGTTGATACTCCTGGTATCAGGACATCATTGGAAACCTTTTATAAGCATCTTAAAAATCAATTAAGATCTGTCGATCAAGGAATTGATACAGTCCTATGGGCAGCATTTAGTAAGGAAGTATCAGATATTCCTAGTGGATCATTCTTGTTTGATAGACAGGTGGCTTCACAACACTTACCATTGGCCCCAACCAAATCTACTCAACAAGAAGTTGAAGCTTTAGTAGAACAAATTGATAATTATGTAGATATAGCCTTGAATTTTGAACAAAGAAGTTCCAGCTATTAATTTAATATTGGATTTTTTTCCTCTTTTCAATTGAGAAATATTGCAACAAGTATTTTAAATCAATTTATTATAATTAGTTTGTCGTTAGTACTATCACTGCTATATTTTTATTAGATACAATTTTTACAAATTTTTTTTCTATGTTTTGTTATGATTGGTATATGAAATATTTTTGAACTTTCAACTGTAATGTATTTAACAATAATAAAGCCTAGAACTTTAAGAATCTAACAAATGTAAAAAAACTTGCGTTTTGTAGATTTTTGTACTTAATGAAAATCATTACTACTCTTAATTACATAGATAAATATTTAAGTTCTCCTTTTGGCTCAATCCAGGCACATACATCATAACTGTGAATGATATAATTATTAATACCTATTGCTATCCTTGACTAGATCATAGAAAGGCGCATGTGGCAAACGTTTCACTGGGAGACGGTTTGTCAGAATACGTTTCACCAGGATATGGTTGAAGAGATAGCATCATTTAGTGGAATAGAAAAAATATATTTATCGCTAACTTTGTGATTTTGATGGCATCTAACATCATTTTTTCTTTCAAGGATGATGTTAATATAGTCAAAAAAAAAAAAAATTAGATGAGAGAGTCAGGAGATAAAATATATAATATTTAACCAAAAATTGTTAATAATGTTTTAACTTAATTGTTCAAAGTGTGCTTTTACCTAAATTTAAGCGTCATTGTTCATTCATGTCAGAATCTGCTATTGTTACAATTGATTTAGATTAAATAAACAACATCATCGTCCTGATGAATGGCAAGGCTTTTCATTATGATCTTTAAAAAATCCTTTTAATAAAAGACTTTCACATAACAACAGGTTTCCATTGCGTTATATTAGCCTTTTTTTTTTGCGAATTGATGACTAGAATGATTAAACAAAAGATTTATCTAAAAAAACCAAACAACTTTGAATAAAAAAAAAGATTTTGTTATTAATTACATCACATCACATCACTTACTGTTTTTGATAATTATTTCCCAAACGATTTATGTCTGTTTCCTTGATAAAATGAGTTGAGAGATCATTTGCAATAATTATAATCATTGTACTCATTGTACTATACCCAATTAATTTACTCTTAATATAACAAATCGATTAACTAACAATCGAAGCCATTCGTGGTAATCTGATCAATCAGAACTCTCTTTAATGCTATCCATAATTGTTGTTGGTTTAGCTGCTGCTTTTAGTTGCTCCCAGTATACCTTAAACAAAGGTGTTATAATCATGGCAGTGTTAGAATTCTACTCGTAAATACTTGTCTCTTAGCATGTCAAGCTAACATTGCTGTCGTCACACTCTGATTTTGTCAACGCTCATTTTGCGACGTCCTACATACTGACAAGAAACCACAGAGCGAAGTCTGATTACAAATTGCGACCAGATTTGCATAGTTATTCTTTTTTTTATTCCACGCACTCGTTAAACCAGGGAGAATATGTTACTATTACTTGTTTAATTCTAAAATGAATATGACTTTAGTTTCTTATCAACTCTTCCAGTTCTGATTTTCTGCTTAAATAAACAAAAGGACTATTACAAATACGAATTTTAAATATTCATTCACCTTCATTTTCTGACAATTGACAAGTCCTGGTATAATAGTTTCTTGTAGCTTTAGGAGAAATTTATATAAATAAAAATTTTCTACCATGAAAGAAAAGGTGGCGGTGTTTTTATTTTAAGTATATACATTCTTTAAAAAAATAAATAGATATCTATAGAGCGGTAATTGGAAGGTCAGGAGTTCAATAACAATTGAGGTTGGCCTATCTATCTAGGACTTTGAATTGGTTATAATAAATAAATTCTTCGTTAAGTTGATTCCGGGGATTGGTTACCTTGTTTTTGAAGCTGACTCATCATTTAAAAGTTAATGATTGATTGAAAGAAGTTGCACAAAAGTCCGTCGGAATTTACTTTTTTGTTTTTATCCACTTTGTCCACTCATTTATACCATATTCAAATAGAAATTAAATAATAATTTAGATTTGCAAAAATTTTATTATTGCAGTATTTTTTTAAAAAAATAAATATAAAATGTCATCATACCCTAAGTTATTAACACAAGACAGAGTAGATTTAGTACGTAAAATTTATAATGAAATAGATAATATCGCTCGACCTGCTTTTCCATTTGTTTCTGACAACGAAAATTATATAAGTTATTTTTTACAATTAGTCAAAGAAAACAAAGAACTATTAGAAAATGAAAAGGAATATTGTAGAGAAAGGTTTGTTTATAATTTCGAATTAAACAATGCAACTAATAAATATGGTAAACCAAGAGAATGCAATAATTGTAAAACAACAAGATACTCTGATAAATATTGTGAAAAGTGTATTAGTCTACATTTGCAGAGCCTTTTCAGCACTTGGACATCTGGAAATGAGATAATTGATAGCTTTATTCAAAAATGTCAACAGCTTTCATCTCTTCCAACTCAAATTATAGAATGGATACCTTATGAGCAATTTTATAATATACAAAAGTTAACAGAGGGTGGATCCAGTTCTATTTATACTGCTGGATGGACAAGAGGATCTATTGATGATTATGATGAAAATAAAAAGGAGTTTAGTTATTTTGGAGATCATCTTGTAGTATTAAAATCATTAAATAATTTAAATAATCCAGGAAAACCTTTTTTTGATGAGGTAATTGTTCTCATTTAAAATAGACTAAATTAAACTATTTATTTTAAATTAATTGATTTTATTTATATAATTAATTATTAATTTCAGGCATTAAATTATTGTAAAATTAAAGCAAATTTAATTGTTAATTGTTATGGTATAACTAAATTTCCAGAAAATGGAAATTATGCAATAGTTCTTAATTATCATCCAGAGGGAAATTTAAGAGATTATATACAAAAAAATCATTCAAATTTAACATTAAAAGATAGAATTAATATTTTTAGTGACTTATGTGAATCATTATATTTTATACATGAAAAAGATTTAATTCATTGTGATTTACATAGTGGTAATATATTATTGCAAGGAGGTAGTTGTTATATCACAGATTTTGGGTTATGTGGGCCAGTTGATGAGAAATTATCAAATAAAATTTATGGAATTGTATCATATATTGCACCAGAATTATTTAAAAGAAAAAAACACACAAAAGAAACAGATGTTTATAGTGTTGGGATGTTAATGTGGGAAATATTTGCAGGACATCCACCATTTGATGATACAGCACATGATTTTCGTTTGCAATTAAAAATATGTGAAGGTTTACGACCACCAATATTACCAGGAATGCCTGATGATTGTGTACAAATGATGCAGAAGTGTTGGGATGGGGATCCATCTAAAAGACCAACTATTAGAGAGCTTTGGGAATTTGCTGATAATAAATTTAAAACTGAGAGTTTTAATGAAAGTAATAGTAATATTGGTGTTGGTGGTAATAATAGTAATTCACAACAAATTCATAAATCACATCCATTAGCATATCATACAAGTAGAATATTAAATGATGAATTTGCTAAATTGAATTTAAGTAATGATAGCTTAAATTATGAAATATAATAATAATAATAATAATAATAATTATAATTATAATAATAAGTATTTGATTAGGTTAAAGTTGAATTAATTATTTTTCACCGTCTATTAATTTTTTTTTTTTTATTATTTCTATGAAAATAAATTTGAATTACACGTTTTATAATTTCATAATTAATATTAAGAATTTTTGGCAGTGCCAACCTTTTTGAGAGGAGAAATAAATAATCATCATTGATTATTACTGTCTCATTTAATGTTGTTTAACTTAGTATTAAGTAAAAATCTTGACGCAAGTAAAACCTTTGACATAAGTCAAACCTCTTGATTTATTATTTCATTTCATTCATTGATTGATTGAGTGAATAAGTAAAAAATCACGACCAAGTAGATTATTTAATTTGATATTATTGTTAACATTGTTCCCAAAACAAATATACTGTATTAGTTCAATGAATGATTAATCATTATTTGGCTAATTTGGCTACTAAGCAATAAATGAAATATCATTCATATCTTCCACTACTATCAAAATTGAAAAAAAAGATTACCTCCATATTAATAATAATAATAATAATAAATAATGAAATACTCGGAAAACATTTAGTATTTAATATTTGTGCTCAAGTCAAAGGAATGACTCTTAAAAAGACTAGCTCTTGGTTCACGGATTACAATTGACTTAGTTGACCTAGAGATTTAAATAGTCTTCCCCTTTTACCAGATGGAGCATGGAATAATTTTAAAATGCAATTTCTTCTATAAATGTGAATTTAACTTTATCATCTTTTTCTTCTTTTAAAGTCGAAGAGGTTATTCCTTCATCTTCAACCTCCTCTTCCAAAAAACCTCCAGCGGGAAAAACTCTTAAAACCCTAGCTCGGAGGGGAAAAAAAAAATATTAAAATGGATTGGTACTACAACCAATGCTTAGCTGCAGTTAATCATGATATAAAAAAAATATTTACGTGAAAATTACTAATAAGTCTGAAAAATTTAAAGCCATTAGTCTTAAGTGGGTCCTTATGACATTAGGAATGCATCAACGATGGAGCTTTTAAAAAATTATAAGACAAATATTGCTTTAAAAAGGAAAAATTTTAAATTGAAATTCAGATCTAAAATAGATAAATTGCAATCAATTACCATTATATCAAGAGAACGGGGAATAAATAGTGGTCATTATTCATTTCTCAATGGTATTAAAACAAGCGAAAAAATACCCGAAATAAATTATATGACCTTCGTTTCACCATGAATCATCTTGATGAATTCTACTTGTGTATCCACAAACTACTTAAAATTAAGGCTGATAACCAAGGTCCTAATTTTTCGGTGGTCGAAGAGAATAGAGGCACTGGCATCATTTCTCTTGATCCAGGAGTGAGAGAACCTTCATGACTGGCTATAACCCAAGTGGTGAGGTTATGGAAAAGGAGACATTAATATAACGCATCGCTTGTGCTTGCATTATGATAGAATCCAAGGTGAAGGGGATTCTATTGATGGCAAAGCAAATAAGCATAGGAGGTATAGGCTCCGTCGGTGCATACTTCGGATTAATAAGAAAATTCATAATCTTGCGGATGAATGTCATCGAATATTGGCCATGTAGCTTTACTCCCAGAGTTTAAAACATAAAATATGGTTAAAAAAAGCGATTCGAGAAAAATCCACTCTGAAACTGCAAGACAAAATGTTGACCTGGTCACATTACCGTTTTCGCCAATATTTGCTCCATAAATCCCGCGAGTACCCTTGGTTTAAGGTCGTCATCTGCACCGAATAATACACTAGCAAAGCATGCGGATGTTGTGGAGTCATCAATTCAAATTCAAAAATTTTTGATTGTACATCTTGTAAATCCACCATTGGTAGAGGTATAACCGGAGCTCGTAATATCCTTTTGAAGTATATTTCAGAAAAACAATAAGAGTCATTCGCGACGTGAAAACTCACACCCAACGAGACACCTTATTGTAGGCTGTCTATGTAGGACTTGTACTTGGTATAGGTTCAGTATTAAATTTTTTTAAAAGGAATTAGTTGACGTGTGATATAAAAATTCCACTTCTATCACATATCACGAATTAAACAATTTTTGATTTTACAAAGAGAATTACTACATAAAAATTAAAGTGTGCATATTGCTCATACCCATATTTGTATAATTTCTGTAATGTTGGCGTAACACTGTTTGTTATAATAGGAAAATTGATTGAACAACCGTTTTTATTATTATGTTCTTCATAACTGATAATTAAAGAAAAAAATATCCAAGGTAATTAATTATCATGATATATAAGTATGACACAATATGATATAATACATATATGCCTATGCGTATATACTAATTATTCTGCAAATAAAAAATTTTGTTTCTTTTGAATAGAAATAATTAATTGATAAACAATAAATAATAATGACAATGATCCTAAAGAAAAATGAACAACACTTTTACCAAGATGGTGATTGTGAATTAAAAGTGGAAAACATTTTATTCAGAGTTCACAAGAATATATTGGTGCTGTCGTCAGCATTTTTCAGCGGAATGTTTTCAACAGCCCAACCATCAAAAGATGAATTAATCACTGTTGGTGGGGGGAGCTCTGGTAACAGCCTATCAACAATAGTAAGAATAGATTTAAGGGATGATGCATCAGATGATATTGAAAAATTATTATCATTTCTTTACCCAAATACATTTTTTGAAATATCATGGGCGGATGTGGCAAATTTGTTACGCCTAGCAGATAAGTATATTGTTGACACATTGAATTCGGGCTGTGTGTCTTTTTTGAAAAGATCTTATGAGGATGAACCATTAAAGGCATTAAAATTAGCAGAAATATATATGATAGATTCAGTTTATAAAGAATCGTCAAAACTGGTCATAGATAAATTTGAACAATTCTTTTATGATGGACCTGTGCTCAACAATAATCTACAAGGATTATCCAGGAGAACTCAACTAAAGCTCCAGGTTCAAAGACAACAATATATTGAAGGATTAAATAAATTGTTTTGTGATACAGTTGATAGAAGATTTCCACCGTTGGCAACTGAACATCTACGAACCAAATTTGAAGAGTGTGTTAAAGACATTTGCACATTTCCATTCCAATCACCCTCTTACAGCTGGTCTTTGTTACATCAAGTTGATTGTTCAAGACATTTTGAGTGTAGAGAAGAATTGAAAAGATTGAAACCATTTATAAGTGCAAAGATTTCTAATTATTTTGGTTGTGAGTATGAAACCTTGGCTTGGAATAAATCTGTATCCAAAGAATCAGAACTTCATTATCCTTTTATTGAATTACGTGATGATTGATATTGACCCATCAATTATTTTAATTAAATAACGATTACTATGTGATATATTTTATACTTATTTTGTATCTATTTATACATATACATATATATATTTATTATTATACATACATAAACATTATATTTATTTATAGAGGACCAATTTGTGATATATTATAAATTAAAAGATTTCAAAATTAATTACACGTTATATTTCATCTGGTATTGTTGACTCGATCCATAAATCAATGATAATTGTAACTTTATATAGTCTATATGAACTTGAACGGTATTTGGATAAACTGCTGTGGTAATTGTAGAAGGATCAAATGAATTAGCCAATAATGCTTTTTTTAATTTATTGAAAGTGGTGTGGTGGATATTTATTAATATTTTAATATATAAAACATTTCATCCAATCGTTTTTCAGATTTGACAATGATTTACATTGTGTAATTTTTTATTTTTACGTATATATAATAATAAAAAGATGTCATATGAATGCTCTCTTCACGGTAGAATTTCCAATAATTTAAAGCCTCAACTTATAGATAGACTTATTGGAATTTGTGGAATACATCCATTTACTATATTTGAACATGAGATTGGATTTATACCTTCAGGTAATCAATCTGATTAAATGACTAATTAATTTTTAGATTTATATAAAATCATCATCATCTTATTAATTAATATAAACAAACAAATAACAAAATAGTCAAAACAACAGAAGGACCATCTCGTAATGAAGATGTTTTATTAAGACTTAAATCCCATATTGATGAAAATGATTTAACTAAACGTCAATGGTTTATTATTATTGCTATTATTATTGTTAATTTTTTTTAAAGAAAAATTTAATGGATCATACATATACATATAAATGATATAATTAGGCAATTGTTTCAACTTGGACATCCCGAATCTCATCTTGGTCGATCTACTACCGATAAACCAGCAACTGTTAGAGCTGTATTTCATTCAAAAATACATACTGGTGATTCTTTAAAATTTATGGGATTACTTGGTTACAAGTAAGAGCTTTTGTATTATCAAATAATGATTTTATTATATCAACTATAATAATAAATAATTGTTTTAAAAAACTGAATTGATTAGAATGGGATTTGAATTTGCAAGAAAAGGAATAGTATTTAATTATCATGATAATTTAAAAATAATCATAACACAAATCTTCAAGGTAATTTAAATAGTTACTAATTATTTCAAAAAATTTTTTTTAAGATATCTTCAATTTTTAATATTTTCCTAAAAAAAAAAAAAAAACAGTTGGAAAAACCAAATGATGTAAGTTCGTTAATACCTTTTGATCCAAAAAATTATTGGATTGTTGAGGTTTCAACAGTTCCTATTTTACAACAAGATGTAGAAAAAAATATCGGAGAGCTTCGAAAATTTGCGGAAATGTTGAAAGGGATTTTGAATTTACATTACATTGAACATTCGATATTGCAAAACAAAGTTCATCATTAAAACTGTAAATTAGTAATAGTTAGTGCATGCTACATGTGTGTGTTTATGATTAAATTACTGTGTTGAATAAAATATTATACTTTACAGAAACACAGCAGTCCAAAGGATGTGATTTGATTGCAAGATGAACCAGTCATTAATACTTTTATACAAGGTGGAAGGAAAACGGCGTCACCATATTCATTTATATTCTCATCTTTATTCGCACAAGAATTATTTTTTTTATTAATCTTTCAAAATTGATATGGTTGATTGATAATTTAAATAAATAAATAATTATTATTTTTTTAAATTATTTTGGAGAAATCACCAAAACTTTCCATATAATAATCTGGAATAATTTTTGCACCCTCGGATAAAATATCACTTTCTTTGGATATTCCTAATTAAAAAATTGTCAATAACTATTCATAATAATTGACCATCAATACTACAAAATACCCAAAAATACAACTATAATAATAATTACCAGTTAATACCAACAGGGTAGCAAAACCGCCATTTATTCCAAATTGTATATCGGTATTCAATCGATCACCAATCATACAAGTTTTCTCAACGTTTAAATCATATTTTTTCATAATACAATCTAACATTGGTTTATTAGGTTTGCCACAAATATAATCAGGTTGTCTATCCAATGCTTTGATCAGTGGAGCTGATAATGACCCTGCACCAGGAAATATTCCACCATTTGTTGGATACGTTGGATCATCATTTGTCAAAATGAAATAACAATTCGGATTGTTGTGTAGATTTGTAAATGCCTTTGCTAATTTTACATAATTTATTTTTGAATCAAATCCACATAATACTGCTCCAACCTATCGTAAAAATTTTAATGTTGAATTAGAAGTTTTTTTTTAAAAAAAAATAAAAAGGTAAAAAGTAAAAAGATAGAAAATAAAAAAAGGAAATAAATAAGAAGCTTACTTCGGGATCAGGTTTTATATTTGACATATCCATATCTTTTAATATAGCATTTACGTCATCCTATTAAGAAAATCAGGCAATAAATAAAAATTTTCAATAATAATAATAATAATTAATTTATCACTTCATTACTTCGCCACCACAATATCTAATTCCTTGAGTATTCAATTCATCAACCATCCCAGATTCACCAAAAACGTAAACTTTCTTATCTTTAGGAAAATTTAATACATTCTTTATATAGTAAGCAGCTACATATGATGACCCAAAAATTTCATCCTATAAATAATCTCTTAGCTAAAATACACATGCACTTATTATCCAATAAAAAAAAATATTGACAAATTACTTCATAAGCTTCAATATTTAATTTTTTAAATTTCTCAAGATATTGCGCACGAGACTTCATAGCATTATTTGTTACAAATAATATTTGTTTGCCTAAATTCAAAAGAAAGTACTTGATAAATTAATTATTTTTTTTTAAAAAAAAAAAAAATTCACTCATTACAACACAATACGTTACCATTCTTTCTTAAATAACTTAATGTCTCTACAACTCCCGGGAATACCTTATTTGTTTGCCATATTACTCCTAATTTTTACAAGAGAACAAGGATATCCACTTAGATAGAAATGAATCAAAAGTATTTATACATGTTAAAGAAAGAAAAACCGTTACCATCACAATCAAGTAAAAAAGTTTCATACTTTTCAATAAATTCCTTATAAGCTGGTATATCAGAAAGTTTGATCGGTTGTTTTGTCATGGTTTTAAAAGAAAGCAATTTATTACTGCGTGAATGGTAATTAAATAAATTTCCTTGTATAGAACTTTTTTAATTTTTTTTTTTAACAAATAATAATGAAGTATTAATTAAATTAGTTAGTTTCTCCACCAAAGACAATTTAACTTTCACGTGACAAAGTTTTATTATATACCATTGTTGACTTTAGTCAAGACTTGTTTATTTTAGTAGTAGTCTTGCAGCATACGCATAAATATTATTTTTATCTTCTCCAATTAGAGATAATACAGAAAACATGTAACGTATAAACCCTATGTATGTATGTTATGTATGATTTTTCCATACATGTGTGCATAAATATAGTAATACAAATAATAGAAACAAGAAAATTATTTTAACTCGGAAAGGAGAAATTACATGGTCAAGTTTTGAATAATTTGCTGTCTGTAATCTAATTTCCCACCCACTACAAGAAATCAACTTTTTATTATTTGAATTATGTTATTATTAATACAATCTTTAATAAAATTATAATGCCCAATAGTAAAGTTTGTTTTTTTATTAATTTTTTAAATAAAGACAATTTTATGGTTTTAATGTTTCTAAAAGTCGCACTATTTTTTTGTATGTGGATATTTTGGTCATGTTATCTTGGAAGTATTTCAATTCAACAGTTTTTACTTGCCCTGTATATTTTTATCTATTTTCACGTATAACAAAGTTATATGTAAATAAAATTCATATTAATATATACGTTACATACATAGGGTTCATACCATACATTGCATGTTATCGTAACACCACCAATTCGAGTAATAGTAACAACATATCAATACGTTTTTATCAAGAGTATAAACAGGTTCACCTTTTGAAAGGGAAAAGTAAAAAAGTAATAATAAATGATGATTATTCATCAGATCACCAGATGAAATAACGAGTTACTTGGATTTGCCATTAGCAATAAATACAGAAAATCCACTTGAATGGTTGGTGGAAAAGGTAAGGTACCATCATTTACAAAGTTTTTCATGCCTTTCCAAATTTGCATTTAAATATCTATCAATTCTAGCTACATCAGAACCAAGCGAGCGATCTTTTTTTTAGTTCTGGTAATATAATAAACCAAAAAAGAACCGTTTAAATTGTGATTTTAGTTGGCAAGATGTCTTTTCTAAAGCGAATATGAAACTCGTGAATATTATTGAGAGATCAATGTACTGGTTGTGTTAGATTGAGTATACTTTGCGCAGTGAGTATATTACAAAACATTTTTGGTAATGATAATTGTACTTGCATGATTTTTTGGGTTAGGTGTGTGGGGCCTATAAATTTTACTTACTGTACTCAACCTAATGCTACTTATGATTTTACTATACTCACCGGATAAAGTGTTTGGCATTCAAGCTTCATATACCCATCAATGAATATCCAAAGTAGTACCAACGAGATACAACTGTTCACTAAAAAAAAAAAGTACAATTTATTTATCTTTGAGATCAAATCCGATTTGGATCCGGTCTCGAAACCAGTTATGATTATCATAAAAAATAAACCGGATCCCAATTCTATTTGACTTCATTGATGACTTATTAATTATAATTACAAAATCAAAATTATCTATTAAAAAATATAAAATTAACAATTATTTTTTTCTAGCATATATTCTATAAGTTGGCCAATATTCACATTTATCATCAACTTCTTTGATAAATTCCTTTATCAATTCATCATATTGTTTATCAGAATAATTTAATATAGGCATTAGTTTTGACTTTAGAGCTTCACATCCAGTTGAAAAATCATCTCGACACTATATTTTAATAATATAATAATAATAATAATATAAAGATTTGGAAGAAGGAATTAATTGATTAAGAATTGGTTGATTTATTTTTAACTGTTAATTACTACTAACCACTTCGCCAAGTTTACCGCCCGATTTTCCCAATAGACACTCGCGTTTCTCTAATTTAACATCTATTAAACCTGGATGATTCTCAAAATTCTTTTGATAAATATCTACCCCAAAGACTAAATTATTGGAATTAACAAGTTTCTTGACTAAAAGAAAGATAAAAAGCGATGAAGAAATAACAAATTTTTTTTTAGAATTTAAAAATTGGTTCAAGTAGATTTTTAAAAGAGTTGACATTTTTAACTTACCGGCATCCATGAGTAATTTCTGTGCTGGACCTTGATTTAATGTTCCTATTCCTGCTTCCTGGTAATTAAATAATAATAAATAACCAATTTCCACATAAAATAACTTTTCAAAAAAGATTTAAATAATTACCATGATTTCTAACCAGCCACCAGGTTTTAAAACTCGGAGAAGTTCGTTTATTAAAATTTCGATTTGTGATGGCGTAAGTGACATAACGAGAAATCGTTGATAAACAAAATCAAAATGATTATCTGGGAACGGTAAACCCTGAATAACATTGACTTTTTGGAACTTAACGTTTGAAGGTTTGATTTCGGATGGATAAATTGGCGAGATGTCGATTCCAATGAATTCACAATTAAGGAATGTATGTGCCATATCAAGTGAAACAATCCCTGTCCCGCATCTAATATATAAAAATAAATAAATAAATATACTTTTTATTATAGCATAAAGATACTGGATGCATTTGGTTTTGGTATACAATGTATTATTATGTATATATATAGCAGAAAATACATGGCATAAGTAGAATATTTCAGATATAATATGTCAAAGATTTACCCGACATCTAGGACCCTAGATCCATGTTGTTTTAATTTTGTTTCGATAGGAGAAGAGAAATTACTACCCCACACATGTTTCATTAGGTAATGCTGCATTTGTAATCTATCGACTTCCTTATCATCATTTGGAAGAACGTAGCTTGCATCATTTTCGTTATGAAATCTTCTGCCGTCGACAAAAAGAAATTCTTGTTGTGTGTAAGGCTTTTTACTATTACGCCGAATGGTGCTGATAAGATTATAATTATCGCCAACATCTGTCGAGTTTCCATTACCCATTTATTTTTTAATTTTAAAGAAAAGTATGAAATAAAATGAAAATGTGATGATGAGTATGAATTATTAAAATTATTTGGTGAATGAAAATTGTAAAAACAAAAAAAAAAAAAAAAAATTTAATTTTAAAATTTTTTCTATTTTTAAATTAATTATTTAAAACTCCGCCGAATTTTAAATTTTATCTGGTTTTTTTTGTTTTTTTTGAATTATGCTGCATGTTAATATTATTCATAAACATAAACAATAAACAAATAAAAAAATTAAACCGATCATCCCTTATAAAAAGCAATAACAGTAATAAACATGCATTTTTTATGTTATTAATTGGAAATATTTGTGGTTTGTAATATTTGTAATAAAAAAACGGAACAAAAGAGTGAGAATTCCGATTTTAAGAAGGTTATTCCTAATATGTTTAAATATGATGTGCGAGCGTGTTTTATGAATTCGTGTATCACACAAAAACATAACCCTGTATTCTATATAGAGCTAAAATTTAGACATTGTTTAATATCAAGCTTCTAATTTAATAAAGTTTCGATTCAAAATCGAATACAATCTAATTTATTTTGTTTAAATATCTAATTGGTGTAACAGTTTGTTTTAGGATGTGTCTATCTAGCGTAATACTATATCTGATATAGTATATAGTAATGCTAATGGTAATATTATGTTTTTGTTTGTGTTTTATCTCTACTGTCGTCAAGAGCAGTTCTTTATTAATTAACAAATGAAATGTCTTTAAAAATATCATTGTTGATGTCCATGACCATGTTTAAACCTTTTTTGAGACGAAAGAATAAAAAAAATCTGTGTATTCATTTGTTTGTTGATGATATAATTAGGTCCAAAATGAGTTATTTAAACGAATCGTAAACAGATAAATAAATTGGGATGATGATAATAATTAATAATAATAATAATAATAAATAAAATTGAAAATTGATTTGCATAATTAATTTAATAGCATCTGCCAATCAAAATATTCCCAGCAGCACCTGATAAAAGGCATATGATATTTGTTTCCAATTCAGCAAATAAAATATTCTACATCAATTAATATCAATATTTGATTTGAAAATCCTTGTATACGAAATATAGTAATGGTCACATGTTTCACTCTCTAGATCATACGAAGTTATAATTTAGAAAACACATACCTTGGAATTTTTTATTTTTTTGTTAAAACTTTTTCACTTTTACATTTAAAACTTATAATTCTTTCGTTTTGTTATAATTTATGGAAACCGTATGCTGGATTCTTAGTAATTATTCGTGCATGGAATTACTATTACGCGCGTGTTTCATTGTGTGTGAATCAATCCATTTATGAATAGACCAATAAGCGTTGATTGGTTTGCTGCCATCAGTATTTTTGAAAATTCAACTGGAAACTAGCATAGTTTTGTAACAATATAATGGCAATACCCGTCGACTGAATTTCTAACATCGTTTCCCAGTTCATGGTCCTAAATTTTGGGATCAATCCTTTGTTTATCTAAAATTGGTAAGTTTGTGTAATATTTATATCAAAATTTTTAATTAATTTATTTAATTTATACTATATAAAATTTTAAGGTTCTTTGTTTTATATTGTTTATATTGCAATTTTCAAATTATATTTTAACCGGTCCTTTTGATTGGTAGTTTTTGGACCAGTCATTGAGACTGGTCAATACAATCCTACTACCCGAGTCATCATAGGATTTATTAGTATTAGCCGAATTTTCCTTTTAGTAAATTCTTCTGAATACATATTAATATTAATATATACATATTTTGAAAATATGTCTATGTTATATAGTTTTTTTTTTACATGTGAATATGGTTTTGGAAATTTGAGAAACGCTCATTCTTATCGGAAATAGTTGCGATATGCGCCAACGAAGATAGAGATTGATTAATATTTTATGATGGGTTTATTTTACCAATAACGTTTTACAGCTAAACTTTTTTTATTAAAACAATTTCAATTTTCAATATTAATATTAATGTATTTTTCAAAACGATCAACGCTCACTCTTGGAACGAGAAGAATCAAATTTTTTATTTTTTTACAGTTAGTAATGTCGAATATCAGACCACCTTACCATATTTCTATGTAAGATACTGGAAACATGCATCAGAACCAATATCAAATCTCATTTTCCAGAATAATTATAACCTTGGAAGCATATACACTTTGCACAGCGGCACAAACATTTAAGAATCTTTGATCCTAGCAGCGGTACACGTCACATTTTTACAGATTCGGAAGCAACATCATATTATGAGTTGGGTGTAAATTATAAATATTACTAATACTTTTATTCTTTCACAATCTACAAGAACATGATTAATTTTACCTATATAATAAATGACAGTAAATGCAGAGTACATAGGACCCTGCATGTAGACCAATACGATTCAAACACTCATTGCATAATGTATTTTTAAATTGTGACATTAACTGCAGCTTTGATATTAATGATAGTTTAACAACCATTATAATAAAATTCAATTTCAAACTTTGTATTCCCATTATTAGTTGATCGATCCTTGAACATGTGTTCGTAAACAAAACATTCAATTTCCCAACCAACTTTCACACGCATGCAATTACTTTCATATACCATAACTGTTCAAGCGTGCTTCTTGTCTTACAATTCTAATTGGATTATTGTTATTATTTGCCGAAATTCGTCTTATTATTTTTATATAATAATAAATAAAGATTTTTCAAGTAATTTAAAATTTAATTTTCTCAACGATGACTACAACTACGACGGGAATTATATTATTATAAATTAACATTATTAACTTTTTCAACACAAAATTAAATTATTTCTTTATAATAACCAGTAAAATATTTAAATTTGAATTTTTTCTTACTACAACGACAACGACTACAACAACCACGACGAGAAAAAACCTAATAGCCAAGACTGTTTCCGTTTTAAAGATGTAATTCGTGTGAATGCCTTGTGTCTGGGGTATGCAATAAGGCCAAAGTGCATTTGGGTTTTACTTGCAAAAAGTTAAGGCCAACCTTTAGCTTAAAGTCTCAATCGCAACTCTCGCCTGTGTAGCCGTTGCTGTCTTGATGTCTAGCCGGTTGAACGCTCACCAAAGCCTAATGCAAACCCTTATCTTAAATAGCCCATAGGCTCCTTGCATTCGTATGGGATTTTGTTAAATAAAACAACGTTAGATTTAAAGTTCTTGGCTATTATTCTACGCGAGCACAGATTACTGGGTTGTGTCACCATCTCCAGTAGTTTGTTGTTATTCGAATCGGAAGGCAAAGCATACCCCTGTAGTAGTATTATTACTTGGTTGATGCATTTTTTTAAAAAAAATTTATTTTATAAAGCAATAAAAAAGATATTTTTTTCTCTCGTACAATTGAATGGAACAATAATTTTTTTTCTCAGTATGATTGATTCTATATAATAATAAGAGCCGTTAATAATATAATGGTCTTTCCAATTAAAAACAAGTTCCTGAAAAAAGATAATTTTGGAAAAAATATATACAATTCCAACATTAATATCATATATATTAACATATATTTTATATATTTTTTATATAATATTAATTTTAACTCACCTTTGGAAATATTGGAAATAAATGAAATAATAATAAAGAGTTGGATAAAGAATTTTTCGGGAATCCAAATTAAGTGGAAAATACTATTACACAAGCACAATTGTGGCATGATTATATTGTACTATTAATCTTAAACTAATAATTTACCTGTTTTGTACCTTCTATATTCTTGACACTTGGATCTATGTTAATATTGGAAAAATCTGTGTGATATATAATGGCTTGAAGTCATGAATAGAGATTGATGGATAGGGTTTAACACCATTCCTTTTTGTACTAGTCTTCAACCTAGCCAATTTTTGTTTTAAATAGTTTAAAGGCACAAAACTTGTATTACAAAATAACGTTTTCTTTAATAAAAAAATGGCTATTGCAAGAAAAAAAAAAAAAACTAAGTTTAGAAGGAATTACGAACAGAATGAGCACTTGAAACAAAAAAAATTCGCCCTCATGCGGTGTACACAAATATACAAGTTGTTTCCAAATTTGGTTAATTCATGTATCCAGGATTAGAAATTTTACTATTATATTAACAATAGTAATAGTACTAGATCTTTCTACAATTCCACAAACATGATTGGTAATGGTTGATTATCAACATCAATAATAAATTTTCATATATGCGGATTTTTTAAACGTTATTTTGACCAACCCCAATGACATACGCAATCCACAGTTGTTTTACAGCCATCACATTCGAATTTGGTATGTCCAGAATCATAAAATTCGGCTTGATTCTTTTATAATAGCTGCAAATTACTAAATATAAATAAAACCAAACAGTTATACTACTTTTTTGCTTTGTCTGATAGCATTACCACAACTAATCTTCAAATGCTATTCGCCTTTATTCAATTATTAATCCCCTGCTGAATGTGCCATTAGGACTTTTTCATCATCATCAAGAACATAATTAAAGTGTTCCCTTATTACTTCATCTTGAATTCCAAAAGGATGAACTCTATATGAACTAAGATAATAATAGATCTCACTTACCTGTTGGTCAGATTGTGATGTATTGACATGTTAGGCTCAATCATAACTATAATGAGCAATAGCATTGATACTACAATATTGTATCTCTTTTGCTATAAAATAATTTGATGAACTAGTTTCCTTTGTTTTGATTTCGTATTTTCCTGGTTTTGCCTTTGAAAGATGACCCTTGTATTTTTGAGCAAGTATCTGGCCACTTTCTCCTTAAAAGATGAACACATTGACGAAATGTAACATCTTCCATTTCAATAGTCCTTCCTCTTGATAGAAGACCTTTTAGTATTCTCAAAAATCACTTTATCATTTTGACCAAGCCTTAATTCTAAAATATCACTCAAATGACATCTCATCTTGATTGCATCAAGGACTTCACTACGCAGTACATTTCCATTTGTGTTGACCAATAAATTTACTGACTCAACCATATCCAAAAACACCTCATTTTTCCAATGTTTTACCTTCTGATCGCTATAATACTGCATTGGTAAGAGCCATTAACAGTTTAACTTGATTACTCTTTCCCATTTTTGTCTCATTTAACATTGTTTGTCAAAATTTTTGACTTAATATTAAGCAAAAACCTTAACATAAGTTAAAACCCATGATATAAGCCAAGCCTCTCAAGTAAAAAATTTGACGAAAGTTTTGTTCAATTGAATTATTGAAGTAATTATATGTTTGCATTTTTAGATTATTTAGATTGATATATTATTGTTTAATTTTTTGTAATTATCAATTTCTACATTGACTCCACCAGTCAGTATATATAATATTAACCATATTAAACAATATAGCTGAAGAAAGAATGGAAGATAGAAATGGTTATTTATCTTGGATTTCCAACGCTTGCAATCATTGATTATTGAAAAAAAGCTCGATTACAAGATGTAGCTAGCAGTTGGTATTTTTTCATAGCGTATGATTTTTGTAGTTGCTGTTGCCATTGCTATATATATCTTGGTTACAGGGGAATCTCTGCTTTCTTAAATTTCAGCAAAGGATCATTAACAAATGGTAATTTATTAATTAGATTTATTAGAATTCAATTTAATTAAAAGGTTGAATTAAAATCAATAAATTCCTGATAAAAAAGGTTTATCAAAAAGAAAGAAAGAAAATCAGAGTCCATTATACACACAGTAACAACGACACCGACAGCAGGAGCAGAAACCACACACACATTATAATGCTTTATTCCAACGACTGCAATAATTTATAATAATTTATAATAATTTATAATAATTTGGTAACAGTAAAAATTATTTATTTTATGTAATATTAAAACATCTTTGTTGTCAATTGTTTTTCGAAAAGATTTCATGTATGCATTTGGATGTAAGTATATTATTAACGGCTCTTATTATTATATAGAATCAATCATACTGAG